>OY776087.1:4886562-5074062 GCA_963675205.1 Catocala nupta
AAATATAAAGTAGGTAGTTTAATTTTAATGTATAATATTCGCGTAAAAGTAAGACAATTAATACTGCGGTGGTAATCGAGAGGGCAGTAAATCAAAGATCGCCATTTTTAAATTACTGATTTGGAATGCTACTCTACTGTAAACAACATATTGTTTTCCTTTCTTTTGACATATAGAACATAAAAATAGAGTATATAATTTTATCACAAACGCTAAAATTGTAACAAAATCTTAGCGCGCTGTTATCTAAAACTGCCTTTTCTGATTTACTGCCCTCTCGATTACCACGGCAGAATAACAAATAAGAGCTTCAACAAAGTACTGCATGTAAGGACGTTAGAATAAATTTATTTTGCTATTCACTTCGGTGTGAAACACGGTGCAAGTTTACGCAAGACACAGGAAAACACGGCGGGCGTAACACAAGTTGTAATTACACAGAACGATAGTCCTAACGAGCAGCGCGCGGTGAATGTTAAGTAACGTACATCGCCGGGCTAACTTGTTGACTGATACTATATCTATTTAGTTTATACGAACATGCTCTATCAAAGGAATTTTAAGGTCATCGAAAATTTGTATATTTTTGATGACCTTGAAATGATGTTCCGTTCTTCGAAAAGTGCCATCTGCACTCTATCAACTATGCTTTGGTCGTCTTATTATAGTTGTTTTAAGGTCATTTAAGATTTACAGTTTTTTTATGACCTTCATGAAATTGTTGGTTGCTTTATAGCATAGTTGTTTCTTGTATAGTTCCATCCCAAAGAGTGCCAAGTACCATATCAACTAAGCTTTTCTCGTCTTATCAAAGGAATTTAAAGGTCATTGATGTAGGTACTTCAAATGATGTTTGCTTCAAGGAATAGTTGTTTATAGGATTCCTTTTCTAAAAGATGCCAACACTACCCTATAAACTAAGGTTTCTCGGCTTATCAAAAGAGTTTTAAGGTCATTGAAAATTTTCAGATATTTGATGACCTTGAAATGATGTTTGCTTCAAGGAACAGTTGTTTATAGGATTCCTTTCCTAAAAGATACAAACAGCACTCTATAAACTAAGATTTTTCGGCTTATAAAACGAGTTTTAAGGTCATTGAAAATTTACAGATATTTGATGACCTTGAAATGATGTTTGCTTCATAGCATAGTTGTTTGTAAGATTCCTTCTCTGAAAAGTGCCATCTGCACCGTATCAGCTAAGTTTTTGTCACCTTATGTAAGAAATTTTAATGTTATTGAAAATTTACATATTTGTAATGACCTTCATGAACTGTTATGTTTTCTTCATAGCATAGTTGTTTATAGAATTTCTTCCCTAGAAGATGTCAACTGCACCCTCTCAAATAATCAACGGGCTAACTTGTTGACTAATACTATATCTATTTAGTTTATACGAATGTGTTCTATCAAAGGAATTATAAGGTCATTAAAAATTTGTAAATTTCTGGTGACCTTGAAATTATGTTTGCTTTATAGCATTGTTAATAGGGTTCCTTTTCCAAAAAGTGCCATCTGCACCCTATCCACTAAGCTTGTATCGTTTGCCTATAATATCAAGGTATCTATCTTTTGAAGTAGGTCACGGCTAGAATTTTTAATTAGTTATTTGGCGTATATCCTAACAAATACAAATAATCGATATCATCTTACAGTAGTGACTTTAGTTTATTATGACGATACATTTACAGAACTCAAACATCGCCCTGCAAGTCTGCTTATGACCATGGCTAATGCAATGATTAAACCGTCAAGCATGCCGGCAAGTTACATAAAAAATAATGACAGTGTTAATTCCTCTTTCCTATTATATTTAACTTATTAGTCGCAAAATAAGATTTATAATAACTGCAATGAAAAAATAACTTAAAATAAGTTAAAGAAAAACTTTACACCGTTCAAATATAGGCCAAAAGCCTCACATTGGCTGTGGCCTAGTTAAGCTGTGCTTTTTGATTTAAAACCGCCATTTAAGAAGCTATTACATAATTATTTCTCAAGACTTTGGTTTTAAAAGCAACTGGAGCATGTGGGTTTACAGTTAAATATGAAAATGGGTTCTAAAAGAAAATTAAACTTCATGTTTTAATAAGTTTTTGCATGTAAAACTTGGCAATCATGGTTAAAATGGATGGCCAATTTATTGTTATAATCTTGATTTGACTATATAGTCTAAAACTTGTGTATACTAAAGAGGTAGGCAATGGCAATGGCAAATAAAAAAATGAAAAATGCGGTGTTATAATTATAAACACCGCATTTTCATTTTTTATGTATACATATATTATTTTCTCGACAATACGTACAATCAGCCTTGACTCAGATTTAAAAATAACTTCTATGTCTAAGCTTTCGTAATTATAAGTAATACAATAATTAGTGAATCATTTAAATAAAAGCTGTATTATCTACTTTTGCAACTATATATAATCTTATGTATAAGAATAATATTATTTTATAAAATCGCTTATATACTACAAAGAGCGCGATCCAACCAGTGCAAACATGTACGGTAAATCTGTAGAAATTTGTACATTTATTTTGAACATTCTGATACATTCATTCATTCTATTTTTAATGTCTGTAAACTTTTAGATAAGAAACAAATATATTTTGCCACCTATATACGTCCTACAAAATAGGGAGTGTGAATGTCGTGTTCTAGACTAATTTCAAAGATAATAATTGTCGTTGTAACTTGCGTTGACAGAGGGGTTAATACTATTTTGTAGAGACTGCAACGGGATAGAAATGGCGTGCTAGTGTCCTTAAAACTATGGCAACCCTTCGTCGATATAAAGGTGTCTGTTTATGTGAATCGCGAATCGATGATTATTTTATTTGACGAGAGACTAGCATCTGGCTTGCGTAATATTGTCATACGTGGACGCTATTTACATTTACGAATTTTAATTCTCCCTATAATGAAGGCTGTTGAGAAACAGTGGAGTCCTCAGGGCAAGTGCATTAGTTTAAAATAATATTAAACCACAATTAAATACGTATAGAGTACCTACTTTTATTTCAATAAGCTTTCACTGCAATCTCACCTGATAAAAACTAGGCAAAGATACCACTGTCAATCACATCGTAATTATCTGCTAGACAATGGTATATTTCCCTAGAAAATACCTTACCTCTCGCAACTGAAAGACTGTACCCATCAAGAAATCCTAGCACTCCTATTCGACCCTTCAGTTTTTTTACCTGCTTGTATATAATCCAAAGGAAGATAGTGTGTAGTTCCTAGTATTATCTCATAAGAGATACGTCACGATGTTTCAAACTTATTCAAATCTCGTAGTCTGCAAGGACATTTGAAATGCGTACGTGAGGACACGATTGTTATAAGATATATTCTTGTACTTTGTATTACTTTGTAATAACATGGTACAAGTATGTAAATATTTTAAAACAGTTCTGTGTGTTTCAATATAAGGCGACTGTATTCGCATGGAATACACTCTACTGTTTCATTACAATATGAGCTCAAAACGACAGCATTGATGACCAGCGAATCGCTTCGAGGCTGCCGCTGCGTTGGGTATTGTGTTTTCAAATCTCAAACAGATCAATTATTTGAGTGACCTACAATTTATTGCTTAAGTGTCGGTATACGTTGTGTCCGTCATTTGTATGTTATTATAACCACCGCAGCAAGCGAATCGCTTCGATGCTGCGCTGGGTGTTGTGTTTCCGAATTCCAAACAGGTAAAATGATTTGTGTTATCAACAATTTATCGGTATTTTTCGGTATAAATATATGCTGTAGAAATGAGAGCGCTGAGAAATATATGTGGTGTGACTCTGAAAGGTAGAATAAGGAATAGTGCGATTAGAGATAGATGCGGCATGAAAGTAGATATAGTGACGAGAATAGAAAAGTGTATGTTAAGCTGGTTTGGGCATGTAGAAAGAATGGACGAGAAAAGACTGACTAAGAAAGTTTATAAGGCTATTGTGAATGAAACAGTCGCAAGAGGAATACGTAAGCGAACGTTTCTTGAACAGATCGGAGACGGTCTGGATAAAGGCCATGTTAAGAGCACCTTAAACCGGCAAGCGTGTGTGAGGAATGTTATAAAAGTGAATGAAAACAGAGAAGTGTGTCAGGTTCGTAGCAAATGGAAATCCGTAGTCTCTGCCTACCTCTGTGGAAAACAGACGTGAATCTAAGTATTTATACTTTTTAAAGTCCCTTGCGATACAGGTCTGGATGATTCATGCAGAACCTGTATCTATCACGATGTGTTAAGAGATGATGATTAAAATATCGCTGGTCGATTTATGCACTATACATCCGATTTTATCATAAGCTGGCTATTTATATAGCCAGCTTATGATAAAATCAAAGTAGTGTTTTTACACAGCCGTCAAAATATTAGTATAATACAATATAATGCATCTTTGCTTTCCCCTTTGCGGACATAGCTATATACTCTAATATTAACACATCTTACCCCCACGGACTTCCCAGTGCACTTGATTTGCTACAGCAAGAAGAGTTATATGCATGCAAGTAATAGTGCTTCTTCTCTCTCTAGCCTTTATTATTCCCAAGGCACTTTGAGTCGGCTTTTCTAGCCTAACTGGATTTGACTGGATATCAGTTTTTACACGGAGCGGCTGCCACGTGACCTCCGCAATCCGAAGGCTAACAATACCCTAAGGCTAGACTAGTTTCAGGATATTATAGGGCACTGATTTCCCAATAACGACTGCCATAGATGTTCATGGCAGCCGGGACCGACGGCTTAATGTGCTCTCCGAGGCACGGAGCAGGCAATAATTGTCAATCAATACGCACATAATTTCGAAAAGTCATACAACTTTCGAAAGTCAGAAGTGCGTGACGTGGGTTCGAACCCAAAACTTGGTTTGGCAAGAGATCGTCGTGAGCAACCAGCTGTCGTTATTGACAATTCGATGGAAGACGCTGCTTTAAATGATTTGTTTGCGGATCCTACATCTAGCTTTAGATGATTAGCGTTTCGTCGCCGTCTGTCTGGCGAATTTTGAAAAAGGAGAGATTGCTCCCTTACCATTATCAGCGTGTTCAACACTTACATGGAGACGTAGACTATCGTCCGAGATGCGTAATGTCGACGTGGATTCAAATGAAAATTAGAAATGACCCAAATTTTCCCAAACGCATTTTATGAACGGATGAGGCGATATTCACCCGAGATGGTATCAGAAACTGTAGAAATTTACGCCAGTGGTCTCACGAAAATCCACACTTGAAGTCGACGTCTACCTTTCAAGTAAAGTTTTCAATCAATGTATGGGCAGCCTTAATTGATGGATTTCTAATTGGACCAGTAATTTTAACCAAGACTAATTGCTGAACATTTTTTAACGCTATTACAAGACCTACCTGTCTTGATGGAAGATGTTTCCCTGGCTACGCGACGGCGTGGGCGTATGTATTTGCAGATGGATGGATGTCCTGCACGGGAAGTGCGACGATTTTTGGATGAAAATTACCCGAACCGGTGGATTGGGCGACGGGAGCCAGTAGGCTGGCCAGCACGCTCACCTGATCTGACACCCCTAGATTATGTTTGTGGTGTGTCATGAAACAAAGAGTATTTAGCAAGCTAATAAACACCGAAGCAGAGTTGCACGACCGAATCATTCAGAAATGATCAGTAGAGCCATGATCCAAATTGGTATTCGTGCAGCAATGTGCCTACAAAATCGCGGAGGCCATTTTGAGAATTTAAAGCATTAAGTAAAATGTAAATTATTGTAATGACTAATTAAAATTATTGTGATTAAAGTCTGACTTTTATTACTAAAATGTTAATAAGTAACAACTCCTACTTAGCTAACCTGAATGATGACGTGACTAGGCGCCCACTTTAAAAGCTCGTAGCTAGCGTGTTTTCTGAGCTAGAATGATTATTTTATTTTCCATTGAAAGCTAACATAATAGAAAATAATAATATACTATAAATTTACATAGTTACGTGGACAAAAATGTTATTAATTTTAACTTATTTAAAAAAACAGAAAGATTTTTTTTTTTTACAAAGAACTTATTTTAGTCGTGTTAGCTACTTTTTGGCATGCTATTTGTTATTTCATAGTATTTGCCAGGTACTAGTAATATTTTTTTTTTATTTCATATAAATAGACCTCTTTCGGAATAAATCGATTTTTTGTACATAGGATCCTTAATAAAAATTAAAATCTTAGAACACGTAAAAAACCTACAATATATTGTTTAATTCTTAAAATTCTTAATTCTAATTGTCGATGATTCATTGTCTAGTTTCATCCCCTTTCGGGATTGCACTTTATCCAGGGACTCACTATTTATTAAATAGAGTATAATTTTCGTTCTTTCTAGAACCTTTTTTCACGTAGTCGAGTAATAGCTTTTTAAACTTTTTTTATTTAATACCTTTCGTAAAATTGATATAGCCAATGTCACCCGGGCCATTATAACGAATCTATTGACACCTAATTCATTAAAATCGGTTCAGTAGTTTATGCGCTACGGTGGAACATCCAAACATACATTCACAGACTGCCAAAATCATTACCCTTCCTTTTGGCTTCGACGTAGTCAGGTAAAAAGGTAGGGCAGCAGGTATTGTAACTGCACCTATCCCTTTTGGTCATATACCGTTTACCGGGCACACTACGTCTGATAATGTACCCGGTGCGCTGCAGGCAATCCAATAACAGTCTGGCACATTATAATTGGTCGCGATAATACGAATAATGTCAGGTATTAATGCGCCTAATTGCATTTAAATGATATTTGAATACAATTGCAGCTAACTTCGTAAGTACCTATTTTATATAGTCAAGAACACACTTCAGGCACTTATGTTCTTTTATGCATAAAATATAGTCGGTGGAGTATACGCCATCTTTCAAAATTTTATGCAAAACCTTAGCGTTTTTATAAAATATAATCTGCGCTTCATCCTTTATTTGGTCAGTGAATGGTCTTTTGGGTGCGCCCCTTACTCGCTTTTCTTCAATTGTTCCTTCTATAATGTTTTTATAAAATCGATATTTCGTATAAAGTAGCCAAATATCTATTCTGTAACTGTAATCAAAGTTAAAGTCAAAAATTATTTATTCATTTAGATCACAAAGTAACACTCATGAACGTCAAGGTTAGTGAGTTTACTAAGTTACTGATGCTACATTTAGGTTAGTTGCTAAGTTCAGGGAAAGATTTGAGCCTATAAGAAGAAACCTGCAAGTAACCTACGGCCACTCTTTTAAATCGCTAATTAAATATAATTTTATTATTTTGAATCTCATCAACAGGATGTTGCAGTCATTTAACCTTATATTATTGACTATGAAAATCAAAATCAGCGAGGTTTTCGTTAGCAACTCCCTGAGTTGCGGGTGGTGAGCGGCTTTATTGCTCCGGTACCTATCTGGAGAATAGGTAGTGTCACTTGGGCATGAGGTAGCTCGCTTACGAGAACCGGATCTCTGAGGTTAGGATGGACTAGTCGAGATTTGGCGACAAGACCTGTCTATAATTGGTCCCGGAAGGTGCCCTCGGGCACTGGAAGGTACAGCGGTTCCCCTAATATAACCTATATGGTTGGTGTAGGGGAACGCTATATCATAAACTGGGATAGTCGTAGAGAGAGGGGATGACTATGGAAATCTAAAAATAATACCAACATTCTGTTCATAATCGTCGCCAAATTTAATAAAGTCATTCGAATATAATTCGAGTTCAATATACCACATCACTAGCCACAGAACTAAATATCAACAATCATTTATTTCCATTCCACTCAACGGAAACATAAAATCCATTAAGTATGATTTCATACACATAAATCCGCGGCTATTTATACATAATACAACGAACAACATACATAATTGCATTGACGAGAACCCAAAATGGGGACTAAGTGGACTTAAATGAAAGCCCATAATAAAGGTCGGAACTACATACATGTATACTGTATTTGATCGATGCGTGAACCGTATTTCATGGGCACTGTATCACACCGGAGTGTACTACTCCTGAACATTACAATATACTATGAATCTTTAAAATCTCTTCATCTGTTCAATATCTATATTATCTATACTAATATTATAAAGCTAAAAAGTTTGTTTGTTTGTTTGCATGAACGCGCTAATCTCAGGAACTCCTGGTGCGAATTGAAAAATTATTTTAGTGTTAGATAGCTCATTTATCGAGGAAGGCTATATGCTATATAACATCACGCTACAACCAATAGGAGCGGAGCAGCAATGGATAATGTTGCAAGAACGGGAAAATTATCTTATGTGAAGCAGTCGAAGTTGTGCGAGTCAGCCAGTAATATTATAAAGCTGAAGAGTTTGTTTGTTGAACGGGATAATCTCAGGAACTACTGGTCCGAATTGAAAAATTATTTTAGTGTTGAATAGCCTATTTATCGAGGAAGGCAATGTCTATATAACATCACGCTACGACCCACGGGGGCAGCGCAGTAACCATAAACGCGGGTGAAACCGCGGGCGTAGCTAGTGTTATATAAATAATAATATCAACCTAGTGAATAAAGTGTTCTACTATTGGGTACAGGCCTCTTTTAAGGCCTCAAGCGTATCATGCTGGCTCAGTGCTAGTTAACACACTTCACATATCTTCGAGATTTTATAGAAAACTCTTAGACATGCAGGTTTCCTCACAATATTTTCCTTCAACGTTCAAGCGAGTGATAATCAACTATTTCAATTATTTAAAAATCAGAGCATGCCTCTAATTAAAAAAGGTCTTTACGTGACTATGGATTTAGGAATTTACAAGCACTTAAACAATGGACAAAAATGGGAATGATTTTCCTTGAGGGTATTACCCAAAACACTCTGTGTACTGGCTATTAAACCATTTTTTTTTATTTTGCCTGTCATAATGACCATACTTTGCCCGATGGTAAGCGTCCATGTGATTTAAGAGCAGTGGCCTCCACACCATCTTCATAACAGCTGAGGCGATGTTAAGGTCCAAACTTTGACGGTCTGAGAAGGTGCTTTTTCACGCCCCGCTTAAAGGATCCAGGATTGAAGGAAAAATAATACACGTGCCATGGCAGAGAATTCCATGCCTTGATCGTTAGGCAAAGGTATCAGGACCCAAACTTGTTGGTACGCACTCTAATCGACTCTACGGTGAGCCTAGCACGCATTATTTTGGATAGGAAAGGGGAGGGTGGGATAAGGTGGAAAACTCTTCAGAGCACTCCCCGTGGTATACTCTATATGAACATGCCAATGAGGCAATGACGGAGTTGCAGAGGTTCCAGTGAACTCATAACCTCTGAATCTCCGATGATACGGACAGCCCGCCGCTATAACCTGTCGAGAGCAAGTACTGCGTGGAGTCATCTCAAAGATGAGAACAGTACTCGACGCAAGGGCTCACTTGTTTCTTATACAGTAGGCACAGCTGCCCACGCACGAAGAACCACCTCACCCTGTTCAGAACTCCGAGATTTCGCGAAGCTTGCTTGCTTGCTTCTACGGTCTCGACGTAGATTTTTTGATTAAGGCATAAGGCATAATGGTTTAATCCATCGATCGCGAATTACGCTATATAGTATTTATAAATCAAGCTCGTGAAATAAATCGGCAACGGTGTAAATGCAGGCCGGATTTGGGCATTTGCCTACGGAAAATAGACTTTATTATGTGACCGTATTTATGCCTAATAGAATCACAATTTAATGTAAAACACGCACGCCTCCTATGAAAATACCTTTTTACTTTTCTGAATATATAATGTAAATTGATTGCTTTGTTGTCCAGTGGCATAAGGGTGTGCTTGTGTTTGCGGTTAACCGCAAGGTCATGAGTTTAATCTCGGGGTTAGGCTAAGTAATATTAGGTCTCGGCGGGGTCACGATTACATGTGAAAGTGCCGGTGCGGTTATGTCGAGGAACACCGTGGTGGGTTTAGTCGGTATTACCGGGATGTCGCTCACTATCTATCCCACGGTGATTACGACATAACCTCTCCATCGCCCCACGAAGAGGTATGCATCAATGCATTCCCCCAGGAAAAAAATATATATTTGGTGTTTCTCTTAGGAAGGTCTCGTATGTTTAAAAGTGTATTCGCTATAAAGCAATTGGTTTGCCTTCTATTCTATGGTAATTAAAAATATATGGCAAAAAGTGGATGTAGTACTTCTCTGCCGGACCTTTTATGGATATATTGGCGTAAGTATATTATATGTATAATGTAAATGAATCCTTTTTTATACTGAGATAAATACAATTGAATATTTATTGTTATTTTTATAAAAGCAATGGAGAGATCGCAAAGTCGATTCTCACCCATTGAACTACAGACTTGACCCACTCCTTCAAGCATCTAACATGAAAAGAAAATAGGAGAAGAGAAGGTAAGGAAAAATGACTGAGTGAATAATTTTCAAGAAGATTTACAAAGAGTGGTAGAGCCATTACACATTAAGAATATTAAGAAACTTTATTTTAACGAGTCAAAATGTTCCGTCATGAGTTTCTCTCGTGCGGGAGTAGGTCCTCGCAGAGGTCTGCGATATAATATTCTATAATATTCTACTACATACACACAACACCATCTAGCCAAACTAAGCAAAGCTTGTACTATGGGTACTAGGCAATGGCTAAACATACATATATACTTTTTTTTTTTGTAAATACATGCATATTATACATAGAAACACCCAGACCAAGACAAACATCCATATTCATGCACACAAATGTTTGATTTGTGCGAGAATCGAGCCCGCGACCTCAGTCGGTTACACTAACCACTACCCCATCGAGGCTGACTATCAATATGTTATAGGCACCACACAGACACAGAGAGTATCACAAGTACGTGATCTAGGTGTTAACTTCACACCGGAGCTGACATTTCGTGACCACATACAACTAATTTGTAAGAAGGCATATATGAACTTGGGATTTGGTCTACGTAAAACCCGGACATTCACAAACATATCAACTATTAAGATACTATACGACGCACTAATCAGGAGTCATCTGGAATATAGTGCTGTCATATGGGCGCCTCATGAACAAAAATATTGTGTTATGTTAGAACGGGTTCAGAACAAATTCACAAGGCACCTATATCAGAGGTACTATGGAGTATACCCATTCTACCCACTTATGTACCCTACGTTGTTTGTGTTGGGTATCTTATCTTATCTTGTGTGGGGGCCAGTCAGTACAGACCGCCGACACTTCGACCCAGTGGGATCTTTTATGTCAACTTCCCCAATAACAACTGCCATAGATGTTCATGGCAGCCGGGAACGACGGCTTAACGTGCTCTCTGAGGCACGGAGCGGGCGATAATTGTCAATCAATACGCACTTAATTTCGAAAAGTCATATAACTTCCGAAAGTCAGAGGTGCGCGACGTGGGTTCGAACCCGAGACCCTCTGCATTGCAGTCTATTGGTCTCCCCACTGTGCTTATA
Source organism: Catocala nupta (assembly GCA_963675205.1). Classification (NCBI taxonomy): domain Eukaryota; kingdom Metazoa; phylum Arthropoda; class Insecta; order Lepidoptera; family Erebidae; genus Catocala; species Catocala nupta. The sequence continues at coordinate 4,898,022 of OY776087.1, forward strand.
GCTGCTCTTTTGTGCTGGGTATGGTAGGTTATAGTACTTTGAGAGTACGCCGAGAATGTCATCTAGCGGCGTATTTAATGAGTCTACTGCGTGGCATGGTACATAACCCGGGAGTGTTGGGACGATTAAGTCTTTGTGTGCCGGACGGCTATGTTGGAAGACGACGACGTCCGTCGCTATTAGTTTTACCATATGCCAGAACCAACCTACTGGCAAAGACTCCTCTTACGCGATCTATTCGGGTACTGAACGAGGTTTACTGCCGCAGTGATATATTTATGAGTAATTTGGGTGAATTGGCGAAGATTATGTTATATGTTGTAACATATTGCTATTATTAATTAAATAAATAATAATTTCAAGCTCGTTTTTAAATATTTTAGTATAGGTACTGTATCTATGTAAGCGAGTTTTATAAGTCTTAAGTTTATTTGTCTGTATTTTTATATAATATTAGTTTTTATGTGTATAGTAGTCTTATGTTCATATTTAGAATAAGGTGACCAATTATGTAGCGCACTGTCGAATGGGTTGTATCTGTAAGAATAGTTGCATGATGAAAATAAATAAATCAATAAAAATTACTAAATTTGACCTCTGGTGACACTCATCTAACAGCACAGGTACTGCTAACCTAACATTCGGCGCCGTTATGATTATTTTCCATTTACTGTGGCTCGTAACTTGATGTTATAATTATAATTATTCACACATTATATAAAGCTTATTTCAATCGGATTAAAAACGCGTACATAAAAATGGTCATGTATATTAAATTCTTCAAAAATACATCGTAAGCTTTACTTTTCTTTATTGTTTTTATTTTGGGGAGACCAACAGACTGCAATGCAGTGGGTCTTGGGTTCGAACCCACGTCACGCACCTATGACTTTCGGAAGTTGTATGACTTTTCTAAATTATGTGCGTATTGATTGACAATAATCGCCTGCTCCGTGCCTCGGAGAGCACGTTAAACCGTCGGTCCCGGCTGCCATGAACATCTATGGCAGTCGTTACTGGGAAGTCAGTGCCCTATAATATCCTGACACTGTTCTAGCCTTAGGGTATCGTTAGCCTTCGGGTTGCGGAGGTCAGGTGGCAGCCGCTCCGTGTAAAAACTGATATTCAGTCAAATCCGGGTAGACCAGAAAAGCCGACCCCGAGTGACTTGGGAATAATAAAGGCTAGGAAGAAGATTTTCATAATGAATTGAATGAGTATCAAGTAAATATGTAATTAGAGTTGATATAGAACTAACCGGCTAGGTAGATTTTATTTTTCTAAAGAGTATAATTTAACAGTACATAGCTGACTAACTATTATATAATATTGTCTTATGTTTACGCGAATGTTATACATTGAAATTAAACACTTTATACGGATTTTATCGCGTTGTTTATTTTACTTTAAACACTGTTATTACATAACTTTGAAAACTCAAGAAAGATTATTGAATTTTACTACTATTTAAGCTATATATTTTTTCTAATTAAAACTATTTGTATTTAAGTTTACACTTTGCCCCGACGTTTCGGTTGCTTTACAGCAGCCATGTTCACGGGGAGACTAAGATGGTAGTTGTCCCAACGTTCTGAAGTGTAGCTAGTTATTTTAAAGTACCCGAACATAATTTAATCTTTGGTGTTCCTATTTACGCAGAATGAGCTCAAAGTATCATGAAGTCTAGCTGTATTTTGCTTCTTCTTGGGTTTGACTATTTGAATGACTGGATCCCAAGCTGGTGGTACATTCCAACCATCCTCTCTATTGAAATTAGGATGATTTTTAATTTCAATTCTATTATAGTTGAAGTTAATTTTTATAAAATCAAAAACGGAGCTAATTACGTATTATAAATATTTCTGTAGATCAAATACAGAAACAATTATTTAGTGCATTCGTTAAGCCGCAGGGTATGGTGAATCGTCAGGTACAGACACATTTATTATGATGAGGAGACATCTTAACCATTACGCCATATTTGCAGTATATTCATCAGTATATGTATGTATGTAGAATTAATCTATTCTTGAATGACGTAGGTCTAGAATACCAGTCTAAAACCAGTAACGATTTTTTAATTCTTATTTTAAATGTATGTATTTTTGTTTTCTTTATTTTTTATATGTCTAAAGAATTTGAAACTGCTAAGTAGGTATACTATTACCAAAAATATTGTTAATACTTAATTTTTAAGTAATAGGCGTAAATCCTTTGTCGTGATGGATTTTACAAACATTCAAATAACAAACACAAAAGCGATCCAAATTCTGAACAACTATATTTAAAAGTTACTTTACATTCAGAAAACGCTTGATACCTTTCCAAACACAGGGGTTTGGCTGACTTTACATGAGCTTCTAGAAACCTCAAACCTTTTAAAGAAAGCGATTAAATATAATGACCATCAGAAATACTATTTGCACAGCAAATATTGCACAGCATAACGATCACCTATACGCCTATCTCGGAAGGGTTAGGTTATGTTAGGTTCCTTCTTAAACCCACCCAAAAACAGTCGTCTTAATTTGAGCTCTTTAAATATATTTTGCTATGCAATTAGTATTTTTGGTAAGCATATTTTGCTGTGCAATTAGTATTTTTTTGTCGTGCAGTTAAATACTACTCTAAATTTTTTAATTATTTGCCGCGGTGGTCTTTGCAAACATTAAAACAATGGACACAAAAAACACTAAGATTCCGAACAATTATTTGCTGATCACATGCATTTTAGTAAATTTTCGTTTCGTTTAATTTGGGGATCGAACCCACGATACATTTTGTTTTTGTGTGATAGGAGGCAAATGAGCAGACTGATCGCCTGATGGTAAGCGCTTGCTGCCGTCCATGGACACCCGCAACACCAGAGGAGTTACAAATACGACGCAGGACTTTAGAAAGATAAAAACACATGTGAGTTTCAAAGCGACTACATAATAAACCTATCCGCTATCCGTATAGTCACAAATCAATAACACTCGACTACACAAAAACTCGCAACATTTAAGTCACTAAGCATTCAGCAAACGCTTTAAACTCCAAAACACACGGCTTCAGCTAAGCATATACGGGTTTCTAAAGTCCCCAAAGTATTCAACCAAAAATGTCGTCCTTAAATGCAAGATTAAAGTCGTTTTAATATCTAACTTACCTCAATCTAATTGCTTCGTGTCTAGCTGTCAGACGGTACCGCCTTTTGCTCATTCCGCGTTAAGTGCCTTGAATGCTGTGACACCGTTTAATTAACTACGTCTGAGAGACGGTAGGTGTGAAATATGCCTAATATTATACTACAATGTGTGAATGACAGTGTAATATTATCTTCGTAGCGGCGGTTAAGACCTACTCTATTCGTGCGGTTATACTGACGTGAGTGTAAGCTTGTGGGAGAATTTTAGTTGCTTGAAGGCCGTGTATACCCTGCAATAGCCGAGTGGATTGCTGATTTTTGGACTATCACGTAGAGGTCTCAAATTTCATCCCAAAAGTATCTATGATTTTTCGAAGTTATGTGCGTATTGAATAGTGAATTATCACTTGCTTAAGGGTGAAGGAAAACATTGTGAGAAAACCTAAATTTCGAATGCTGTCGAAGATGCGTGAAGTCTGCCAACCCGCACTGGGCCAGCATGGTGTACCCTTCTTGGCAGGCTATGCCTTACCCTTGGTACACTGAAGAGAGGGCCTATACCCAGCACTAAGCAGTTTATATATAGGGCTGACGATATACCTATACACTAAAGAAACTGCAAGAACTTTGACAGTGCTCTTCAAATGGGTGTTTATAGTATGTAATAATTTGCCAACCCTTTTTAACCAACCAACCACGCAGAAAGCCTATCCTAACAGTTGGCTATCTCAAGAAACATTTTCAACCAACAAAATATATCACGAACTGAGTTTCAGCGCTTCACTAAATGCGTTATCCAAGCAGCAGGCCTCGTATACTTTAAAACTTAAAATTCAAAGGGTGAATTGATTCATTCAAATGGGACTTTAGGGACCCACTTATTCTGTTTTAAGTGCTTTCAAGAATTTGATAAGGGCCAGTTGAAGATAACTTTATGAACTGATGATGAATTTAATTGAATACTGTTCGCGTGCCTTGGAAGTGTAGTAGTGGTCATGATGTGCATGCTTCGGGTTTGATTTTTCGTGTTGGGTAAAGCATGATTAGGGTATTATGCCAAGAAGTTCTAGAGAGTCAGCATGGAGTTTGATACTGTTTCCAGTAGACAACACCAGGCTTGCTCCATATTATTACGTGCGACCCAAAACCATCACTAGAAAAGTATGGGTGTACATTAACTATCTCCACCCCTTCGAGGATATATGCGTCGCTATACGCTGTACTAGCTTGTCAAATAATTTGTAGGCATCAGGCAATAGGGAAATACAAAACAGATCGGTACCTTTTTCTCCTCTGCTTGTCGACCAATATTTTTAACCCCCGACGCAAAAACGACGGGGTGTTATAATTTGATTTTATTATGTTTTTATTTGAAACATGAATTAGTCGGGAGTGTTTTTCGTTACATATGTTTGATGAAAATCGGTCCAAGATGGCCGCCGCCACAAAATGGCGGATTACATACTTTTCACAACTCCCACAAAATGTAATATTGTCTTCTGTTTACGCGAATGTTATTCATTGAAATTAAACTACTATATACGGATTTTATCGCGTTGTTTATTTAACACTCTATTACATAATTTAGAAACTGTTACACTACTATACTATACTATTAAACTTTACTAATTTTAAGCTAATTAAATGATTAAAACTATCAAATCTATTTGTTTTTAAGTTTACACTTTCCCCGACGTTTCGGTTGCTTTTCAGCAGCCATGGTCACGGGGAGACTAAGATGGTAGTTGTCTCAATGTTCCAGTGTAGTTATTTCAAAGTACCCGAACATAATTTAGTTATTGGTGTTTCTATTTATGCAGAATGAGCTCAAAGTATCATGAAGTCTAGCTGTGGTTTGTTTCTTCTTGGGTTTGACTATTTGAAGTACTGGATCCCAAGCTGGTGGTACATTCTAACCATCTTCTCTATTGAAATTTGGATGTTTTTTAATCTCAATAGCCTCGCGAAGCATCCTTGGTAGGAATCGGTGTTCTTTAGTGAGAATCTGTGGTTTGTCAAATCTCAGGTAGTGGTTGGTCCCCTGTTGTACATGTTCACACACAGCAGACTTTAACGAGCGTTTGTGTTTAACGTCAGCTATGTGTTCTTTTATGCGGGTGCCTATGCTTCTCTTGGTTTGACCAATGTATGAGAGTCCGCAGTCACAATCTATTTTATAGACCCCTGCATCTTGTAAAGGTAATTGGCACTTGACGGATGGTAAAAATTTACTTATCTTCGTTGGCGGCTTGAAGTATGTGTTGATTGAAGCTCGCTTCAAGATGTAGCCAATCTTGTCAGTGACACCCCTTACATAAGGCAGTATAGCAGGCTGGCGCTCGACTGTGGCTGGCTTTTCTCGGGATCTGTGACAGCGGCGCGGCTGTTGGAGCTTGTTGTCTTGCAGTACTTGCTTGACATGTTGAAGCTCGGCGTCCAGGTGTTTCTTGTCACAGATCCCGTGGGCTCTCTGAAACAAAGACATTCCCACGGTAGCTAACTGTTTAGGATGGTGGTGAGATTCCCCGTTTAAGTACCTATTTGTATGGGTCTTTTTCCTATACACAGTGTGGCTCAAAGTATGATCAGGATTCCTGATGACAAGTACATCTAAGAATGCTAATGAATTATTTGCCTCTAATTCCATAGTAAATTGGATGTTGTTATTAATGGAATTAAGATGTTCTAGGAATACACTAACACTATCTGTTGGTAATATTGTAAAAGTATCATCTACAAACCTCTTATAAATCCTGGGTGTGATGGGGACAGTCTGTAAAGCTCGAGCCTCGAAGTCCTCCATATATATGTCGGCAACAACAGGCGATACAGGGGAGCCTATTTGACTAGTAGAATACTGTACACTATGATAAATTGCAAATCCAAGATGGCTGCCACCATAAAATGGCGAATTACATTTTTTTTCACAACTCCCTCAATATGTGTCGGGGGTTTTTAAATTTTTAATTTATGTTTAGTAGCCATTGATGGCCTTGTGTTATCAATAAAATATATGAAAGTTGTATAGTATGTATTCTTAAAATTTTCAGTAATGATTATGGTATAATTTCGACGACTATGCTATGTTTGCTGGACACGTATTTCCAAAATACAATCGAGGCGTAATATAGTATCCAGATGACGGGTCAATGGAGACAAGGAAGTCAAAGACTAACTAGAACTGGGTCAATTTGTATGTCCTCAACAAGTTAGGTTTGCAGTACGACCCGTAACAGTATTTACACCTGTATTTACCATAAAATGTCAAGACCGAACTTTCGGGTCGATTTTTCGTGCTAGGTGTGATATGTTAGGTGCTATGAATCTGTTCCATGAAACATATCCATTCACGTGCACGTGACGCTTTTATTCTTCTTCTCTTCTCCCTAGCCTTTATTATTCCCAAGTCACTTGGGGTCGGCTTTTCTAGTCTAACCTGATTTGACTGGATATCAGTTTTTACACGGAGCGGCTGCCACCTGACCTCCGCAACCCGAAGGCTAACGATACCCTAAGGCTCGACCAGTGTCAGGATATTATAGGGCACTGACTTCCCAATAACGACTGCCGTAGATGTTCATGGCAGCTGGGACCGACGGTTTAACGTACTCTCCGAGGCACGGAGCAGGCGATAATTGTCAATCAATACGCACATAATTTCGAAAAGTCATATAACTTCCGAAAGTCAGAGGTGCGCGACGTGGGTTCGAACCCGAGACCCTCTGCATTGCAGTCTGTTGGTCTCCCCACTGAGCTGACGCTTTTATTGTACTTAATCATAGTACGAATTGGTTCTAATAAAGGAGTCATGTACAAGACTAACCGCTGCTCTGATTGAGAATATCAAAACTACAACACATCGCGCTCGACAGATGTCCAGCGGCGAGTGTACTTTCGGTTTACATATGAGTACGTAACAAAACATTGTATGATGCAAATATAATTGTTCCGAGTCTGGGTATATTTCCATTATTTGTATTTTTGTATAGTGCAACAAGATTTAAAGAAAGTGAGAGTAAACTGTAAAACATGACATATTGTCAGAAAAAAATTTAAGATACTGAATGGACTGTATATTTTGAATTTTCATTCGTCCCGAAGTTTCGGTTAACTTACACGTAGTAGGAGTTACATTGGTCATCCATTTAACGCACCCATTCGCCCTCGTGTGATATGATTGGCATTTAGGACGATCTTTCCAGTATCTAAGCTTCGGTTAACTATGACTGGTAAATAAATAATACCAGCAGTTAATGTTTAGTTGTAAGTGCCGTGGCATTTACAGGTTCGATTGCCTGCTCGAACAGAGTGTTTTTCGAATTTTCTGTTAGAATATTTTCAGAGGTAATAAAGATTCTGGCTATGTAATAACTATTGGTCTAGCAAACTGCCCAGTACGACAATGGGCTCGTGTCCTATTACGTGGGATGTATAGTTAAAGAAAAGTGAAAATGGAACACCTGTGCCTACCCCTTGTCGTATGCGGGCTATTATCCTTTACTTAATCAGTTATAAAAAGGTTTAAACAAAATAAACCCCGATAAAATCGATATTAAATCACTTAAATTAGTAATAATTTAATTAAAATATGTTTAAAAATTGCAAATGGATATTTTGTAACCTAAATATCAGAAAATCATCCGTGATGTGAGAACCATACTTATTTATTTTATTTTATTTTTAGCCTATAATATCGTCCCACTGCAAGTCTCCCTTTGATCTTTCCTCTCTTTTCTGTTCAGCGCTAATTGTCTCCAATCCCGATTGAACGCATCCAATTCCTCCTGCCATCTCATTCTGGGCCTGCCGCGGGGCCGTTTGATATTAGGTGCACAGTCTGTGGTGATTTTCGCTTACTTTTCTTCAGACATGCGAAAGATATGGCCAGCCCAGTTCCATTTGACTTCGGCAGCAGCTTGACCCACATCCTTAACCTTTGTTTGGGAGCGCAGTACCATATTTCTGATCTTATCTATCAGCTTAACACCGAGTATACTGCGCTCCATAGCACGTTGGCAGACTCCGATATTGGACTTCTGATTCTTATTTCTGTTAATGACCATGTCTGCGCTCCGTTGGTGAGAGTAGGTATAATGGTAGAGTGCCTGTCGTTAGGTATTTCATTGACTAGTAGTTCCTACAGGCGTTTTCTGTACGTCGAGCGACCTCTTTTTGTTGTCTTGCCTGGAAGGAACCTAGTTGGCCAAGGTAGATATACTCATTGACGTATACCGGCCTAATACTCCCACCATTATCCGACGTGTTACGCTGTTGGTCATTAACTTTATTTTCGCCTGGCTCAGTTGTTCAAGCATTTCGGCCAATTCTGCTGACGACAAGGAGAAAAGGACAATGTCATCGGCGAAACGGAGATTGGTTAATGTTTTGTCACCGTAATAACTATAAGAACCCTAATATAATTATAGATAAATATAACAATATAAAGATATAAGTATTTAATTCTAATATACCCAAAGTACACTTAAACAAAAACGTGTTACAAGAATAATAAAAACAAAACGTACAAAACATTAGTCTCTGGGCAGGCGTATCGCGAAAAAACAAACTTCTGACATTTTTATCGTGGCAACACCTAACGTACTCCTAAGGAGGTATAAACAAAACTAAATTTAAGGTATCGAGTGCGTTTAAATAATTGATGTTACTGCGTGACGGTGCTCACTTGGTAACAGTGCGATAGCGATTTGAAAAATTTGCATTTATATTTGCAAACGCTGGTAACGCAGTAACTTCGCTTTAGCAAAAAAGGGAATATCATCTTCATTATGAATGCTGTGTGTACATAAATTAGTATATGAGACATATATATTCTGATATACATGCCTATTAACGTATCAATTCTTGAAATCTATAATAATACACGAAAGAAGCTGTCATATAAAAAAAAGGAAAAAACCAAGTCTAAACCATTCTCGAATCGACTTAAACATACACAAAAAAAATTATCAAGGTCGGGCCAGCCGTTTAGGAGAAGTTTAATTACAAACACACGCGTAGAAGATTTATATATATGTATATATATCTATACTAATATTATAAAGCTGAAGAGTTTGTTTGTTTAGTTGCACGCGCTAATCTCAGGAACTACTAGTCCGATTTGAAAAATTATTTAAGTGTTAGATAGCTCATTTATCGAGGAAGGCAATAGGCAATATAACATCACACTACGACTCACGGAGGCGGCGCAGTAATCATAAACGCGGGTGAAACCGCGGGCACATCTAGTACCAGATATAAGTGAAACCGGTGTGCCGCTGCCACTCATAATATTTTTGTGAATGTTATTCTTTTTTGAAATACAACACCTGCACTAGGAATAAATCCTGTGTCACGAGGGCCTTTTTAAACATTCAGACATCGCACACGAATAATGCCATTTTTGGTCTCGCACTGGCGGTATGGTGATACTTAATTGCGTATTCTTATGTTTTCTTTGCTTTTATTTTTGTATTTCTAATATTTTTTATTTTTTATTTTTTTTATGTCGGTATAGTGGCCAAAATAAACTGTTTTCTTTCTTTCTTTCTTAAGAATATCCAGACTCGGAACAACCATTTGTGGATCATACAATTTTTGTTGTGTGCCCACAACACTCGGTGTAGAAAAAGTGGTACGGCCGTCACTTAAACCATTCGTACAACAACCGAACTTAAAAGTTTTAAGTTTTGAAGAAACAGTAATGCCGAATACTGTTTCTTCAAAACTTAAAACCTCTGTGGCGCAGCGGTAGTGAATGCGACAGCTGTACATGAGGTCGCGGGTTCGAATCCCGGACCGAGCCAACAAAAAGTCATTGGATATTTCTGTTAAAGAAATCTCAATACGAGCCCGGAGTTAGGAAGTTGGCGGTGTTAGACACCTCCGTGCCTCGGAAAGCACGTAAAGCCGTTGGTCCTGCGCCTGATCTCTCGCTGGTCGTGTCGGATTATCCGTCCCATCGGATCATGTGAGTTAGGGAACAGAGAGTGCACTTGTGTTTGCGCACACACTTGTGCACTATAATATCTCCTGCGCTGATGGCCAGTCTCCGTTAAGATTGCCCGTCGTGACCGAAAATACGGTCAGGAGGACATTATTATTATTATTATTAATGTCAAATAAATTCAACCCGCGAATCTCTTCGTTCGTTTTAGTAGTCTCTATTCCGCTACGCGCTCGCTTAAGCTCGGCTCCGTTGTCTAAATATTTATTTCCCAAACGTACGTGCCCGTACTTATTTACCTTTATTTATGTAGTTCACAGTATTTAATATTGTTTTTATACCACCGAAATATTTGTATTTCTTCAAGTAAGACTCGTTTGCATATCGTAAAGTAAACCGAGAGGGATGGGATGTGTGAAAGAGAGGTTATACTTATGTTTAATTCGTTTATCTGTAAACTAATATTATAAATGTGAGTTTGTTTGTTTGTTACGCTTTCACGCCTTAACTACTCAACTGATCACGATGAAATTTCGCATACATATTGTCGGGGGAACATAATAGGATACAAAGTATCTTTCATCCAAAAAACTTGTTACTTAACTAACCCAGTCTAATTTACATTTACGAGAGCGACGTCGCGGGCAAAACCTAGTAAATAAATTTAGAAGAATGTATAGAGAAGTGCACATATGACCTTTTTAAGATATTAAAAATAGTCTTTGAGAAACTTGAATGTTCGATTATTGATTTGTTCAAGACTATCAAATAAAATGTCATTATCCGATTGAATTGTATTAACAATACGCAAGAAAATACATAGGAATCAGTGACTCGAATATTCGGCCGTTATTCGATTATATAACATTCTTCATCAGACGTCAATATCCAATAACTATACTATATATTATAAAGCGAATGTGAGTTTGTTTGTCACGTTTTCGCGCCTAACTACTCGACTGATCATCATGAAATTTCGCATACAAGTTGTCAGGGAAATAGAAAAGGACATAAGATACCTATAATCCAGAAAAAGTATTGTTACTAACCCAATCTTTATTTACGCGAACAAGTGTAGCCACAAGCAAAATCTAGTTCCCTATGATTATATATTTACTAGATGTGCCCGCGACTTCACCCACGTTTATCGTTACTGCGCCGCCCCCGTGGGTCGTAGCGTGATGTTATATAGCCTATAGCCTTCCTCAATAAATAGGGAGCTTTCAGCGATCATTTCTCCCACGTACGTGCAAGCTCTGGAATGAACTGCCTGCTTCGGCGTTTCCCGAGGGCTATGATATGTCCTTCTTGAGGTTTAAAAAGAGTTCTTCTTTCACGGTAAGCAGCGGCTTTGCTGTGTCCTGACATTGCTGAAGTCCATGAGCAGCGGTTACCACTTTCCATCAGGTGGGCCACTTGAACATCTGCCACCAAAGGCAATACAAAAAATCGATACGGTAGTTTCTGAGATTAGCGCGTTCAAACAAACAAACAAACTCTTCAGCTTTATAATATTATAATATATAGTTTAGTATAGATATAAAATGTCACAGATATAACGCACAACCTTAAACACCCCAATTAGATTATTAAATCGTAATAATAATATAATCATTAAAATGTTACTTTTATGAACTTAAGTATTTTAATTTAACGATTTAGTTCTCCTTATTGTGCGCGGATAGTATGGGTATATTACAATAAATTTAACTTTATTGCCTTCATTGCATCAAAAACCTTATTGCCTTGAATTATGAAACATTTTCGTTTATTTCAGCTGTTTAATAAATGGGTGACTATAATTTAATTCGTTTTAATTATTTTAGGGATAAAAAATTACCTATATTAAAAATTGCTGAGTAGCCGATTTTGAACAAAATACTTTCAGTATGTGCGTTTATTATGTTACATGTTGCATATGTACAAGCATACGGCCCGCGTGACGGGAAACGGAAGCCGTAGTCAATGATCGATTGCAATACCCAGAGGCATCAAAAGCGTGTCTCCGAAGCTAAGGAATAAGAGATATTGGTACAACGGCCTCTGAATCTCTTATTCGTTGACCGAAATGTAGTGCATGTATATATTGCCATTTGCTTCAGCGAGTACAACGGTACTGTCATCAATCTATTAGCATCGGCAGGCTCTTCTGCCCAGAAACTAATTATTATAACACCCGGAATCCTACCACTGAAATACCTGAGCAGCCAGGTTAAGCTATGGTAACTAAGGAAAACACCGAGTTTTGATACTCTAGAAGTAATAAGAAGTGTATAATCCATTGAGTCACAGCAACACACTGGTGGCCAGACACAATCGCTTTTTAATTATGTCTGGTATTCTAAGACTTGACAGCATAAGAGTTGGTAAAAAAATATGCACATATCACACATTTTAGCTTATAAACTAATGCCGCCTATAAGCATAGGTCCTACTACATAATAATGTCCTCCTGACCGAATTTCAGTCACGACTGCCAATCTTAACGGAGACTGGCCATTGGTGCTGGAAATATTATAGTGCACAAGTGTGTGCGCAAACACAAGTGCACTCTTAACTCTCATGAACCGATGGGACGAATAATCCGACACGACAGCAGAGAGATCAGTCAGGCGCAGGACCAACGGCTTTACTTGCTTTCCGAGGCACGGGGGTGTCTAACACCGCCTACTTCCTAACTCCGGGCTCGTATTGAGATTTCTTAACAGAAAAACCCAATAACTTTTTGTTGGCCCGACCCGGGATTCGAACCCGAGACCTCATGCACAGCAGTCGCATTCACTACCGCTGCGCCACGGAGGCAGTTACATAATAACTAGTTACTGTCCTAATCTATATAAGCTTCAACAGGGCTACAATGCCGACCCTTTAAAAAGGGAACAGAACAACGCCACCTTTAGAATCTCTAAAGCTTTCCTCATCCGAGAATATTCGTCAACAGAAAAATTTTAACGTGATATTTATTTATTCAGTCAATCATCCAGTACCACCATCCTTAATGGCATTCAATATATACAATTTGCAACGAGTTTTTGTATGACGATTCAATTTATATGATTTATTTACAAAAATGGACAAGTCCGCCTTGCCTTGTACATTTTTATGCCTCGACGACCCTTATCCTAAATCATTATTTCGGATACGAAATTATGAAATAATTTAAAACGTTTATTTAACATAAATGTTTATGCGAAATCGTTGTTTTATGGAGTTGTTATGCTGTTATACTTGTTTCATTTAAATGTATTAAGTTTTATTTGAAGACAATTTGTATTTGTTATTGTCTCAGGTCTTGAGGCTTATGTTTTGCGTTTATATTTGTGGCTGAACATGAAGAACTGGGTTAGATGCCTGAGTTGGATAGGGTAATTTCTTTGAGGACTAATCGGTAGCAATACAGATTTTGAAAATGTGACGACTGAAAGTAACTAGCTCGCCCCTTATTGCACGGGATATTTCATCAATTCAATCATATCAATCTTAAGTAGTTTCGAAACAAGCCAATTTAGCGGGAAGTGTCCGCTGTTGACAAATAATGGCTGGCATCCAATGAGCTCGCACTCCTAGGAAGACACCCTTACAGGAAAATAGCGTGAGAGTTGTACACACTGTTATTTTATTTCGACCAGTAAGTAAAGGTTCTGGTGGTACATCTGTCTACATTTTCTATCTCTTATTCCTTTGCCCTAGGGTCGGCAATGCTGAAACAAACCTCTAGTAGGTGATCAAAGATCTTCGTTTACCACCAGGTGGGCCGTAGACTTGTTTGCCAATGTGTTGTGTATATTAATAATATCTGTTCTGTACATAAACTATCCCACTGCTGCGCTATGGCCTCTCAGTGTGAGAAAGGTTACTGGCGTAACCTGGTCCACCACGATAGCCTAGAAAGGCCGCCTTCACATGTTTCTTTCATCGTTAAAACGAGCGATAAATAACAACCTCTGATACGCACATAACTGAATGTTTTATAAACATTTTTTGGATTAAATTTGTTTTATGTTATATTAAAAGTATAATTGGGAATGTATATAACTGTTCTAATTGAATAAATAACAAATGACTTCAATAAATTAGAGCTGCCTCGGGATCGAACTCGAGACCTATATGGCAATCCAACGGAGATCATTACTACCAGGCTATCGCTTTTTGGGTTGTATATAAATATTAAATACACCATATTGTCGCTGCCTATATCGTGTAATATTCAACAAACTATGCGTAAAAGTAATAACACAAATTGCAAGTATAAAACTTGTACAACATGTAGTTTGCAAGTTTCCTCAGTTTATAAATGGCTTCTTATAGTTTGTGTACATCGGAAGTAGTTAACTAAAGTTATTTGCTTTACCTTTAATGCCGATTCTGTTGATATAAGCAGAAATATTTTAATTTATTCAATCGTAGTCTTTTAAACCGACTTTCAAAGAAGAGATTCTGTATTTACCGTGTAGGTTTTTTAAATGTTTGTTTATTGATTTCTCAACAGATAAACTGATTCGGAAAATTCGTGTTTTATTTGAAAGGGAATATTTATACTTAGTAACAGTATCATGTTTAAAATTATGCCATCGTTAAGTACGGTACGCCACAATAGCCAAGTCCTGTATTACATGGAGCTTATAATATTTGTGACAGATTATTGGCTTAATACATCTCTAGGTAAATGAGGGGGTTACAATCAATTTGTCTATGTATGTAACAATACATACATCTAACATCCTTTCTCGGTGACTACGGATTTAGATTTCCAACTATTCCAGCATGCCTGTCTTGCTTTATTCACTTTATTCTTCATGCACGCTGGTCGGTTTAGGGTACTCCTTTGCCGGCCAGAACACAATTTCTGAGGTCTTAACCCTTCCAGTTGTTCCATTCCGCGACTACATTCTGCTACACAGGCTGTGGCGTAAATAATGGATAACCTTGAAACTGACGACTGGCCAGATTATCATCTATCATTTACCCCACTTATATCACCATATGCCACTATTTTTTTTTATATTGAGGCCCAAATATTCATCATTCCTTAGAAAACATGTTAAATTTTAAGAAAAAGTATTTTTGCGAAGTTGTCTTAGATTGTAACAAAATATCTTGATACTGGTCTGATGATACAAGTATTTAGCAACAAACAGAATGAGAAAATGTCGCCAATTGTAGAAATGGCAATTGACTTTGTATGAGCCACTATGCGCCCCGTAAAAATGTGATCTACAAATAGTTATTTTTAGTCTGGGTATTATTTGTAATCAATCAACCATTATTATTGACCCACTTATTACCGGTACTGCTGGGTGCTTATGCAGGTTATTAAAATGTTATAATTAAATTGTAGTTATGTAAATTTATATTGGTAGAATAGTTTATAAGCATTTCTTCGTCCGAGCCACAGGTTCAATCTAGTTCAGTAAAACATCATCGTCATTTATTATAAATTATTGTACCTATTATTATTATTATTTAAATAATTAAATAAATATTATTAAATAAATAAATTATCAAACTATTTACTTTTCTAGAGCGGAATTATTCTCATTTAACTTATATACTTTCTTGGTCGGTTCGTCGTTCATTCTTGCCGTATATACTTTTTATGTAACAATAAACTACAGTTCTGTCAGAAATGAAAGTATGCAACGTCAAATCATTAAAAATAATGTCAGAACGCTGCGCTTGCCAAAGTTTTAATTAAGCCACGGTAGCAGTTTCACGCAATTAACAGCAACATTTAATTTCCAGTTCAATTAGTATTGAATTTACAATTTGTTTTGAATATGAGTTTCGCTACAAGCAGCAGCCGGTGAAAAAGTTAATAGAATTTGTATAGCTTTTGTAACTTAACTATGGTAATGGATAAGTTTACTCTACCGTAATAGTCAAATTAGTTGGGGGTTCAATAGTTGAACGAGACAAAAAATTATGATGTCTCTGTCTTAAATTATCCCGTTACTGGTACGGGCCTCTTATCAGTGCGAGAAGACGAATTAATGAATATACAACAAATAGTGGTTTTTGAGTATAAGTGTATTAATAATGTACGGATATACAATCTTAATATTCGTTTTGTGTTTGGCTGGTTTCTTCTGGAAGATTGAGATGCTCTGTCTATCTAGCAGAACACAAACAGCTGTTGGTAAGCGGTAACTGAATGCTTTGAATGAAAATGATATGAACTACGAATAAAAATACTTAATATGGTGATATACACAAACATGCTTTATAACTTTATATGGATTTGTTTAGAATGATTTCCGTTTTATGTAAAATAGCTATAAATAAAAATAATATTTTACAGTGTCTTCTAATTTACCATGGCTGTAAATGCCCGCTAAGTTTTAAGTATCTTATCTTATCTTGTGTGGGGGCCAGTCAGTAGGCGACTCTTCGACCCAGTGGGATCGTTTGTGTCAATTTCCCCAATAACGACTGCCATAGATGTTCATGGCAGCCGGGACCAACGACTTAACGTGCTCTCCGAGGCACGGAGCAGGCGATAATTGTCAATCAATACGCACTTAATTTCGAAAAGTGATATAACTTCCGAATGCAGAACCTTAATATGCGAATCCTCTGCATTGCAATCTATTGTTCCCCCCTCTGAGCTATCGCTGCTCAGTTTTAAGTAACTATTATAAAATATTTAAGACCTTATGTATGTACCCTTAGTTTGCAAATAAATGATTTGATTTAAACTTCCATTTGAATATTCAGTAAGGTCATGCCTTATCACTGATATGCGAAAGACAATCGAACATCTGAAGCAGATTTGACGACGTACTGATACAGTGTATTATTTTTGGCCAATGGGTGTTTTCAGTGGAGTCTTATCTCTCCTAATAAGAGAAATGTAGGTAGGTAGTTAGACCCTACGTAAAACGGGTCGAACCTATGGCCGTCAACCGGATACAGTATCTGACTTCTTGTTCCTGATTATTTTTCGACAGATAGAGACCCAGTGGCACTTTTCACGATCTGGAAATCGAACCTGAAACTTCATGAAAAGCACTCGCTTTCAATACTACGTAACCAAGTAGAATGCAATTCAAGATAAATAATAATAGTTTAATAATAAAGTTTATTACTCCATAAGAATAACACTTAATCTAGGTACAAAATTAAGGGCTTAAGGAATATATGTATAAGAAACTGGAGACCTACTAGTGAAATAATTCGAATTACTTGAACATTCGAATAATTCTAATGCTTAATCGATAACTGCCAACCTAATAAAAACACGACTCCCTTCTGAAGTAAACAGCAAACAATGGTTTTATCTATTATAAGTACAACATACATTCGCTCAATTACCTAAAATGTCTCATAAAATATTCAGGAATATCACATACAGAGTACATAACACTAGACCTTTTGTACAAAGGTTCTACAATACGTAAATTAGTAACAGCCCTGGAACCGTTTCGAGTTAAACTTGAAACGAATAAGGTAGTCAAACTTAAGTCTGTCTTTGTATGGAGAGGTTTTGAGCGAAATTATATTATTACAGTTAAGCCTATAATTATGTTTCGTATAACAATAGGCATACACCTATAAATTATTGTAGGCGTAGTATCGGACGATGCGTGAAGTGAAGCAGTGTCGTCCCTGATAAGTAATTGGATGGGTGATCAACTAACGTAGTTCAAAATGTTCGTAATAGTTTGAAACTTATTTAGTGTTAGGTATTTCTAAACAGTAGCTTTTGCATATAGAAAATGTTGTACCAATTAACTCAATGTTTTTTTATTTAATTAACTTAAGTACCTATTGGTTTTTAATTATATCAATGACTTTTGCTTTCCAGGCCGGCCCGGCTATTCATTTGCCATAAAAAGATAATACACAAATGGACGTCTCATAATTAGTATCTGTTTTAATCTGAATGTGATTTTAAACGGACATTATTTTTAATGCGATGTGTGACTGCAATACTCTTACTAGCTAGGAATAATAGATATAATATTGAATTTACGACAATATTTTACATAATATGGCTATCGAAACAATTGTGTTTAGAATGGCCTATACGTGTAAATATTTTTGAGCTAACCAGTCCATAATTGTCGGCCTAGATGGCGTAGTGGTTAGTGTAACCGACTGCCACGTCTGAGGTCGCGGGTTCGATTCCCGCACAAGTCAAACATTCGTGTGCATGAACTTGGATGTTTGTCTTGGTCTGGGTGTTTCTATTTATAATATGTACGTATTTACAAAAAAAAAACGATATATGTACGTTTATCCATTGTCTAGTAACCAAAGTACAAGCTCTGCTTAGTTTGGGCTAGATGGTGTTGTGTATACATGTGATAGAATATTATTATTATGTTTCTCTTATCACAGGTACTTTATAACATATTATATTAGAAAACACTTGGCCCTTTGGGAGGCTTACACGGAGACATGGGTCCAACGTGAAGAGGCCCTTCGAGAGATTTAATCAAAGGTGGGATGGAACACCAACAGCGGCACTAGCCGCAGCAGGCGTAGGACTATTGCTACGTATGGATTCTAATATACGGGCTATGGGTATGGGTGTTTGATGGGCCGGTATACATTGCTAACTATGGATGAAAAACGGCGTCTGCCCTAAATACTCTAATAGCATCAATGCAATGGGTAGACGGTGACTCGCCAACTCACTAGATGGGCCCCCTGGATAGCCACTATAGGCATACAAGCCAGCAGCAGAGGGCAACACCGGTGCAATTATTATTATTATTATAGCTAAAAACATTTTAGCCATTTTACTAAAAAGTTCTAAGTTCATAACCATTACCCAAAAATTTAACAAAACCTATCTATTGTATGTCTCCCAAAACTATTTATTTAAATAGCTGTAGTAACAGCACTAGAACATCTATTAAAACGATAAGCCTTATAGATAACACTAATGGCCTACATTTAGCCGCAACTTGAAGCAATTCTCACACGGTTATGTCAAATAAATAGTTATAAGTGCGAATTAAGTAGGCCTTTATTCCTTTACAACGTGTAGGCCTTTTACTAGTGGAAATTATTCGAAATAATGGTTTACTCGAGGATATAATAGTTCCTCTCTTTATCCCGAAGTATAATATTTAGACAGGCCTAAAATTTTAACAGAAAACGTAATGTAAATTAGTTTTAAATTTGCCTTTGTGGTGCGTGGATTTGAATAAATGATGTTTCTGAGTTTATTCACATTTTTATAAGAAATTGGTCCTGCAGTGTGTTTCGGTCGATTCATGAAGAAAGATCTGTTTTTTTATGATTTCTAGCAATTTGGTTTACAAATTTCTAATGTTCTTGTTCACCCGTTTGGCTTAGCTATATTGCTTGTAGTAGGAGTGGGTCCACGTCAATAGTGCAGTTAGTAGGATTTCAACCAACAACGCTATATTCTTTGGCTGACACCACCATACTGGTAGCTGGATTATCATTTACAAAACCATGAGCTTCTCATTGCTTGGAAGAACACGCCCGTAGGCCTCTGAAATGGCTTAGCGACTGCTGTCAAATTAGGAACAACTAGGACCGACTTTTTACATGCCTTCCGAAGTATGGAGACGCTCAGATGAAATACCACTAAGCGGTCACCCATCTTTAGACTGACCTCACCTAACGTTGCTTAACCTCGCTAATCGTTTACCGATCAGTGAGTGCAACTGGCTATGAGCGCCGCCAAAAAGGTGGTGCGATCCATTATATGGTATATAAATAATACGGACTATATAAATTTAAAAACATAAATCATTTGCTTTTAATGCCATAGTATATTGAATATTTGCACGCCTTAATTATATACATAATATAAACACAATTATTTAAAACTAACTTGTACCTAAAATATTATGAAACAGAACTAAAAAAGAAAAAGAAAACTAAAATCCTCTAATAGGCGTCATAGAATTCCTCCGCATCACATTCGACTGGTAGTGTGCCCAGAAGACTGGCAGCATTGCCACGTTGAATGGCAATGCTTATCCTTTCCGCGAAATAAAGGCCAGCCCTCTGGTGACGCGAAGCGTCGATTAACCTTTTCGCTATCTCTCTATAAAGAGCACAAGCACTGGGACCCCATGACCCTAGCGTTTCGACCCCAAACGGCTCAAAAACATAATCCCCTGCCAGGTTATTGTATTTGCGCCGTTTGAGAGTCCCCGCGGATGCAGCAGCAGCATCAGCACAACCTGCCGTGCTGGGAAGTTGTGATGGCGCAAGGGTGTCTACACACGTTGCGTCCCACACCAAGCACCTACCCATCTTCCAAGGCATCAATGACATACCGTCCGGTCTCTTCCCATCGTCACGTGCCAAACCATTAGGTTCATGATGAGCTGGCACGCTGGCGGTGACAAGAGCACGACGGATAATGTCATTAAGGCTGGCATGCCGCGAAAAACGACCGGCACTCCTGCTACATGATAGGCCATGGTGGCCAAGGCCATCGACGGCTTCACCACAGTGACATCGATGCGGAGAAACACATGCAGCACCTAAACGAAGGCAAGAAGCGATGCGGAACGTACCTATATCACTGTGGTATTAGCAAAACATATAAATAATTTCATAAGGTTTCAATGTAAATAGCACAACTGTAAAGAGAAGACCTCACCAAACGTTTTTGATCACATCGGCGACATTCTGAAGAAAAGCCACATTATAGGGACGTTTAACTGACGAGCGTGCATAAAGAATATACTGAAATAGAATGAAGAAAGAAAAGTATGCCAGGATTGTAGCGAGTAGAAATCCATTTGTGCCTACCCCACCAAATAAACAGGCGTGATTCTATGTATGGATGTACATATGTAGATATACTGATTTCTTCAATGTTCTTTAAATGCAAAGGCTAGTCTGAAACGAAGTCAATTCAAGCTGGAAAGTAAATCCACAAGCGTTAAGGTGTTCCAGATAGAAATATCGAATACCTTAAACGTGATAGATCTACATTTGCAACCAAATCTTTTCCTGTGTTATTGTTTAATCTGTAAGTTTAACCACAGTGGCTAAAGCATTGCCTGGACCTCGGTGTCCGTACGCCAATTGACGAATTAGTAAAGTATTTTTTAATCCTATAATAGTTCACTGCTTCGGTAGCGCAATGATAGCGGATGCGACAGCTGTGCTTTTATATCTTAGGTAAGGTTTTTTTTCTAGGCCGTGCAAAGTGATATGGGTAAAAAAAAATTCAGTTGCAGCAGGGCGTCAGCACTCAGTAAACGGTAATATAATTTAGTACATTAGTATATCACTGTGGTATTAGCGAGTATATTCATCATTCACGTTGGTTAATGCGTCTGCGCGAGTGTGCTTTTCTCCTCTAAGTTCTAAGTAGTTGAACTTATCTGACACCGCGTATGAATAGCGCGCCGCATCGCTAGTACGCTGCAAACTCACGCAAACAACTTTGTTTGATATAGTCGAAAGCAACGTGCGCTGTTATGTACACCGCTGCTTATGACACACTTGCGTCTCTCTATATATACGAAAACAGGCGTCTAGAACTGTGCCTGATAGGCAGACGGCAATCGTTTCACTCAGTTTTACGTCAAAACCATAGATGGTACAATTTGGATATCCTATCAGAGATATAGATGTGAAACTATGTACCTATATATGTATTTTATACTTAATGGAAAAGTAGGGCGTAATCTGCCTGATAGTATTCCGTTAGTAAACCCTATAGATGGCTATATGTTTCATATTTCATAATCGCATCTGCTATTCAGAAACTGTTGGACTGCCTTGATCTCAAGTTTGATCTCAAGGCACCTTCGACATTTTGAAATTATGTGCGTATTAAACAGTACATTACCGCTCGCTTAACCAGTGAAAAAAAATTTTGTGATAACACTAGATGTCTGAGAGTTTCCCATAATATTCTCGAAGATATATGAACCCTACCAACCCGAACTACGAGGTGGACTATGCCCTAGCCCTTCTCAAAATGAAAAGAGACCCGTGCCGAGCAGGGACTGTTTATATTTAGGACTAACATTATTAATATTTGCTATTCTATCTGCTAGTCAACGTAAACAAGCTCAAAGACATATTTTAAAAAGCTAAGCTACGAGTTATAATTCTTTAAGCTTAAGCAAAGATTGCGTAACTCATCTCTCAAGACATAAATAATTAAAATTGCAGATAGTATGTTAGTTGCTTCAACATTTTAATTGTTAAATTTCGTGCAGGCACCGGCACGTAGGTCGACTTGGTACAATGCATATCTAAGCAAATAACGTACAAAGTTTATCACTTGTACCTGTTTCTGCTTGTAGTTTTAGGTGCACATTCATTACAACAATAGCATTATAGAGAAAATAAAAAGAGGTATCAAAATAGCGTAATATAGGTATAATAATGGCCTAATAATTTATGTGGTCATCTCACCACTGCCATGGCGCCTAATATGGAGGGTGCGATCTCGGCACGGAAAAAATTGTGCTCGACAAATTTTTGCTTTCAGTCTGGATGTTCTCTTTGTCCATTATTTGGATGTTTGTAAAGTCCTTTGCGACAAAGGATTTATTCCTAGTTGCCTTTTAAAATGTATAAATTGCACTAATTCAAGCTGAGAATTAAATTTAGAATATTTATTACATGACGCATTCTATTCGCGTAGGCTACATTCACAAACTATGTTCGTAGGTTACATGTGCAAGTTATTCGCGTATATAGGCTACAAGCAAAACCTATTCGCGTATATAGACAACATGCACCAGCTATTAGCGTAGGCTACATGCGGAAGCTATGCGCGTATATAGGCTACGTGCACAAGCTATTCATATAGGCAACATGCACAAACTATTCGCGTTTGTAGGCTACGTGCACAAGCTATTCATATAGGCAACATGCACAAGCTATTCGTGTATGTAGGCTACATGCACCAGCTATTACAATAGGCTACATGCGAAAGCTATTTGCCTATATAGGCTACATGCACATGCTATTCGCGGCGGTTACATATGCGAACTAATCATACGAATTACTTGCTCGGTTGGCTCGCGTCGACCGCTTACACGATGCATATCCTTAAATTACGCATGCTGCCTGCGTAACATATAAAAACCATAAAGTAAGGGAAAAATAAGTTTATTTCATACAAAACGTATATTGCAAAAAGGTACCCCAATTACCCCAAATAATTTACTTTTACTCTTTACATGATAATACCTAAATAAGGGACGAAATATAGCAATATTTTTTTTCCTAATAACCCCTACAAAAATTACAATAAGGGCTTATGAAAGCCTACAGGGGTTTAATTCAAACCACGTAGGTACAGTCCCGGCGACAAATCTAAATGGCGTAAGCTTAGAATTAAAATTCCGTATGCGAGGCGCTTACCTATTGTCTACACAAAATATCCTTTAATTATGTCGGCTGTTCTGCGCTTTTGGTTGTGCTTCAAGTGATAGGAATATGAGAAATTTTGTTATGACAAAAAAGAAAATAATAAAATCCTCTGGGACAGTCGTTATCTCATCATGCGACTAACGCAATATCAGAGGGCACAGTACACTAGCTTCTAAACTATCACCTTCGCCTTGTGATATAAACAAAAAATGTATCACCAGGTTAAATAAAAGCGCAGGGCAGCTTGTGACAAGCTGAATATAAGTGGCAACACTGCGATCCTGAATGCCTCAGAGAGGCAGTTAGGGCCTCGTCTCCGGCTTGCCGTTACTGGTTGGCTAGGGTGGAACTTCAAGAGCGCCCTTATGACTCTCAACTCTGGCTTGCCTTGGTCGGCCGGTCAGAGGGAGGCCGCTAGAGCTATATGCTTGGAGGTGGAATTGTCATTTTCAAGGGCATAACTACGGAGAAACCCGCTCCGCTATAAGTGCTAGTGCCGCTGCCGGTGTTTTATCCCACCTTGATTAAAACTCTCGAAAGGCCTCTTCACGTTGGACCCATGTCTCCATGTAAGCCTCCCAAAGGGGCAGGTGTTTTCTAATATAATATGTTAGAAAGTACCTGTGATAAGAGAAACATAATAATAATAATATTCTATCACATGTACACACAACACCATCTAGCCCAAACTAAGCAGAGCTTGTACTATGGGTACTAGACAATGGATAAACATACATATATACTTTTTTTTGGGTGGAGGTTATCAAAATATCTTAGAAAGTACTCCACGCTTTTTTACATTAAAACTATTAAATTACTTTCAATTTTTTTAATACAGCGTGTTTTTTAGTGTTCTTAAACAAATATTTTTCAAATTTTTTTATATATTGTTTATGTTAATTATTTTTTTATATTGTTGTATTAAGATTCATATTACATACCAAGCTAATAAAAGCATGTTAATAGTTCATATCTGATCGTGACGTCGAGAGACTACACGCGACGTCGTCTACGTTAATTATATTTCACCTGTGACATCATCTATTAAGATTATTTTATGCACCACATGTTCGGTTTTACTGAACAGTATTTAACTATGCGTAGCACAAAGTGGTATCACTTCAACCTACCAATTTGTGAAAGCTGCATCAAAGTCTGTTCAGTTTTTTGTAAACAGCTTTATACGGATTATATCGCGCTGTTTATTAACACATTTATTACATAATTTTGAAAACATTATAGTACTACTGAACCTATAATACTATTTCAATGTATAACATAAGACAATTATTATATAAACCTTTGTTTTGTATAAAGCTTTCAAGTAGTTGATCCAAATTATCTTTAGAAAAAAATCAGGTATGATGAGTATATTTATTAAACAACTAGCTGATCCGACAAACGTCGTTTTGCCATAAAAAAAATGTTTTGACCAAAAGAATAAAAAATTGTTAGGGGTTGACAACCCTTATCACTAAGGGGTATGAAAAATAGATGTTGACCGATTTTCAGACCTACTCAATATGCTCACAAAATTTCATGAGAATCGGTCAATCTGTTTCGGAGGAGTACGGGAACGAACATTGTGACACGAGAATTTTATATATAAGATCTAGCAGATTCAATTTATTACTTTCAGATTTATCATTTTTATACTTTTCATTTCTTACACGACACAGAAACCCTGCCTCTTAAGCATCTGGTTCTGGCATCGCAAAACCTCTTCTAAAATAATGAAACAACCTGTAACTTGCGCCACAACGCGTGTGTAAACGTTAAACACGTTCGTTTAAGTACACAGGACAATACTGGCGCTGTATTTCTCAGCGGAACTCCAAACAAAATGTATGGCACGACATGTACTGAATTTTAATTGGTGCAAATTGCCAGTGCGAGTGACGGTGACAGTTTTAGCATTAATAACAGCAAAACTGACCCAATTCACCCAATTCGGATATGAACGAACAAATTAATTGTTGTTGAAACACTTTTTGTTTTGACTGTACTTTTAAATGTTAGTAGGTACATACCACATTTGGCCAGAAATGGTTTTAGGTCCCCTAATAGGCGACACGTCTACTAGACTGAGTTCTAGAAGCCGTAGTATTGACAATTTCTTGACAAAAATATTTAATACCATTTTGCCTAATCTGGGATTTAACAACGGTGCTTCATGCATAGCAGTCGCTACTGCTGCGCTACTAAGACAGTCTGAATCTACTCCGTATAATCTGCACCTATACATGCGGAAGCAAGAGAGCAAGAGTTACTGGGTACGACAGGGGAGGTAAGTACTGGCTTATTGCTTGACTAGTTGGTACGTACGTCACCTGTGAACGATCGTTAGCAGACTAATTGAATTAGCTGTACATAGTCCGTGGTTATAGTTTGAGTGATGTGCTTATTTTTGTGAATCCAATCCATGACATCAATTTATGTGATCTACAGATAGTTATACTGAGATTGGTTGTTCTTTATGCAGACAGAATAATTTGTGTAATCAATACAATTGATTGATAGTAGCGATAGCCTAGTGGGTAACCGTTGGATTGCCACGCAGAGGTCTCGCGTTCGAACCCAAGGCGCGCATCTCTGACTTTTCGAGTTATATGCGTATTAAATAGTTAATTATCGCTTGCTTTAACGGTGAAGGCAAACATCGTGAGGAAACCTGCATGTCTGAGAGTTCTCCATAAGTTCTCGAAGATATGTGAAGTCTGCCAACCCACACTAGGCCAGCGTGGTGGACTATGGCCTAACCCTTCTCACACTGAGAAGAGGCCCGTGCCCAGCAGTGGAAAAGTTTAATACAGGGCTGATATTATATTATATATAATACAACTGTAAAGTTGTACTGTGTCTGAATGGTTTTGCGTCCGCTTATTTCAATGTATTACAAGCCCTCCACGAGACAGCCAAAAACCTTATTTCGCAATCACCTTAATTTTTTTTTGTATTAGTCTAGATAGACTGTATAATCACACATATTTAATGCTATCTATTACGGTGCAAAAGATAAAGCCTTTTGGAAGTAGTAGAAATCAAGAGTAAGCTATTAATTTGTCCTACTTTCAAAATTCTTAGTAATAGTCAATTGACAATAGTTACATGCCTAAAGGGTTCCAATTAGCTTCTTTTGAATACTGAACCTTGAAAAATGCTGTCTGATTTTAGAACGTGAATATTATAAGGCACGTCGCCCACACGAGCTGGAGTCGAGGTGGCGTTGAGGCGCGAGCGCACGAGCGGCGCGCTGCTTCTATGTTTCCTTCAGAAATAAAATGGCAGTGCGTTCACACACTAGAGTCGCGTCACAGACGAGGTGGAGACGAGGCGGAGGCTCCGCGGCGGCGCGGCGGGGGTGGTGGCGCCGCGACTCTACCACCATTATGTCAAGTAAAGTCTTCTTCTATCTCTCTCCGCTCTCGCCTCGAGTCGACTCTTCATAAACGCCATGCCTCGACCGTGCCGCGACGCCGCCGCGACCGTGCCTTGACTTACCAGTGGGCAACCCGCCTAAGTTTGCCCAGCCAACTCAAGCAACACCAATGATTTTCGCTAGGTGGTTGGTTCTACAAAATAGAAAGGATTTAAAAGATAAACTTGATTGATTTGAAACCATATTGATAGAATACTATTGTAATATTCACAACCAATATGTAGTTGGTCATCGAACACCTGTGTTTATTCTTGGATGTGGTATGTTATTGGCTCGATTATAATAATGGAGAGAGGGGAGTATAGACGCTGATTGGCCACCAATATTTGATTGCCTGTCTACTCTTTTTGTCTTCGACTGAGGGCATTGGTTAGTTGTAGATAGCCACAAGTGACTATTATATTCATCCTTCAAAGTAAATTTATTTAATGTAATACGTATTACCTGTATATTTATAGATATTACATGATTATAATCATAATTTTATTTTATTTATACTATAATCATTTCTAAACTTTCTCTTTCTTTGACTGAAACACTCGTATTAGGTCCCGTGTCGCGTAAGTTTGCGTTTCAGATTGCAGCCGATTACGACCACGATTTCCAGAATGGAACAATTTTTTTAATTTTTATGTTAAGAAACTCACGAAAGCTCCACCGATTCTGGAAATGCATCCGCTAGACGTCAATTAACTCTTTCTATTTTAAGAAGGCAAGTTTATTGCCGTTTTGTCAATTGACAAATAGTTGATTTTGTCTCCGGGAATCAAACCTACAATATTCTATGTCGCAGTGGCGATGTGACTACGTATATTGAAATTATACTACATTACACTATTGAAACTGTTTCAATGTTTCAATTATTGTAAAAAGCCACGCTCTAGAGATAATTCTTGGTTCGAGCTTTTGTCTTTAATAAAATATAAATATATTGCAACAATAAATTAAGATATTTTCCAATTTATCTAAGCTCTAGACAAGGCTCTACCAAAGTTACTTTACAAATAAAATATGAGAAGTTCTTTCTATTTTTCGATTTATTTTCCTAAGTTCTACAGATAAGTTTTTACGAGGCTCGAGGATTTTCATGACTTTTTTATTATAATATGAATGGTTTTCTTGCCACTTTAGATAAATAAATATTATAGCACTGAAGGATTTTGTAGTCAAAATATTCTCGATAAGAGCCAGAAATTTATTAACATTTCTAGCTTTAAAGCGTAAGTAGGCTTTATTTCGTTATTCAAAAGAAATATTGCAGTGAAGGTAAGCTTCTTAAGAAAATCTACATATTAGTGAGTTCTATATAATGTTCTCGAAGATATGAAAGGCAATATAAAAGATTTAGGGCCAGTACGGGCTAGCAACATGTACTAAGCTTTTACACCGAAAAGAGGCTCGTGCCTTGTATTAGAATAGTTTATATACAGGGTACTATAAGTACCATTATTATAAAATTGGATTCATATTTTATTTTTATATAGCAAAAGAAAATAAATTAGCAAAATATGTGGTAGGATGCCAGGAGTATCACTCACGAGTAGCTGACGTTGGAGAAAAAGGGATTTAATACAGCAAACAGGAAAAGAGCTAGGATATGTGATTCTGTAATTTTTTTTCCACGAACTGTATGTTGAATGCCTAAAAATTTACATAATCAATAAGGTGTAGAAGTATTTATAAAACGCCTTAGTCTTTTTTTTTTATCAACGATTTTTGGACGCGCTGGACACAAGAAAAAGGATTATCTTTTTTGAATATCAGTTATAGTATTCTCGTTAATCTCTCCAGCTAAGCTAGTACATATGTATGTCGGTGTTAGGAGAAATTTCATGTCGTTAGTACAATAATTACTGCATAGACGGCGTAATGGTTTAAGTGATGGTTTTACCATTGACACTAGGCTGAATGTTTTAAGTTCAATGAGGTTCAAACCCCACACTGCACAAAATCAAATCAAATCATTATTTATTACCAAAAACATGGTATAAACAGGTCTCACTGCCGACAGTGACGAAAAAATAGTATGCTCTACAAAAATCATAGGCCGGGTGTTATTTATGTCCGATGTTTGAATGTTTGAACGCGGGCGAAATCTTTAAAATGAAACGTTTTTCGGTTCGCTACCTTTTCCATTAGAGTACAACCGGTTTTGATATGTCATAACAAGTCATAGACATGAAATATGTTATTAAATGTAGAAGCTTAACCTTTAATAGAGCACCGATAGACCGTGGTGTGATCAAAGCTAAAATTCATTAACCTCGTACCATGAACTCAATTATCTGCATGCTAACACTGCCGCGTAACATTATTCTAGTTTATGTTGAGCACAAACATGTTGAGTAAAACCGGTAACAAACCGCTTATAACCGGTGTAATTGAGCTTATCTGCAGATAAGAGGTATTAACGTTCTGACAAGACCTACTAGACATGAATTAGAGTTCATGGAAGTGCCTTTTATTCGTCACGAGATTTGAATTCTGTGAATTCTTTGAGTTAAAACTCGACTTTATTTTAGTGCATACGTTGTGTAGACTGACATTTTAGTGGACTATAAATATAATGCATATTCTTCTTTTCCCTAGCCTTTATTATTCCCAAGTCACTTGGGGTCGGCTTTTTCTGGTTTAACCCGATTTGACTAGATATTAGTTTTTACACGGAGCGTCTGCCACCTGACCTCTGCAACCCGAAGGCTAACGATACCCTAAGGGTAGACCAGTGTCAGGATATTATAGGGCAATGACTGCCCAATAACGACTGCCACAGATGTTCATGGCAGCTGGGACCGACGGCTTAACGTGCTCTCCGATGCACGGAGCAGGCGATAATTGTCAATCAATACGCACATAATTTCGAAAAGTCATATAACTTCCGAAAGTCAGAGGTGCGCGATGTGGGTTCGAACACGAGAAAATCGTAGTAAAATAATTTAATATTTTACTACGATTTTCTTTTCTGTTTGACACATTATATGTATGTGTTTATATGTGCTTTCACATTGTCTCAAGCACACTGTTTTATTAAGATCAGTTATCTTTAATTCTATACTAAACTATAGTCTGAATTGCTAACGTGCTTTGGGCATCACTGCCACAGCTGAGTATTGTGCGTTCGATCCTCACACGGGGAAAAATTGTGTAATCCATAAATAGCTGTTTGAGTCTTGGAATTCTTTGTGTCCTTTGTTTGAATGTTTGTAAAGTACTCCACGAGAAGGAATTATTCCTAGTGGAGGAGTACTTATTAATAGAAGAATAAACAATTTATTCACCCTCTAACTAAACTTGCTAATAATAATATCCTCCAGACCGAATTTCGGCCACGGCGGCCAGTTTTAACTGAAACTGGCCAACTACGTAGGAGATATTATAGTGCACAAGCGTGTGCGCAAACTCAAGTGCACTCTCTGTTCCCTAACTCACATGATCCGATGGGACAGTAATCCAACACAATTGGATGGAGATCAGGCGCAGGACCAACGGCTTTACGTGCTTTCCGAGGCACGGGGGTGTCTAACACCGGCTACTTCCTAACTCTTGGCGGCTATTGAGATTTCGTAACTGAAAAACTCAATAGTTGTTTGTTGGCCTGTCCCGGGATTCGAACCCGAGACCTCATGCACAGCAGTCGCGTTCACTACCGCTGCGCCACGGAGCTACGCTAAACTAGCTAGTGCAATAGGAGAGGTTCAAACCCAGGACCACTCGAAAAAGTCCTTATCCGTTAGACTCTTTCTCTAGTTCATATTATGTGTACGAAGGTACATTTACTGCACAAAGAATTTTACTACTAAGAACTGACATTCACTTCCAGCACCTTACATCGACGTCCCTAAAGTTTACGTAAGTTGTGGGTTTGATTAAACCGTCTGAACATGCCTTCGGTAGTTTTCGCTACAGCTTTCGTCAAAGAAGGAAATCCCCCTCTCTTGCTATTTTTATTTAACCGGTAAATAAACTCAGATACCTATACGTCGCGGTCCTGTTGAGGAAAAAAACTATGTGTGTATTTGAGGTGAGAGGGAATTAAAGAAAAGATTCGTTTGTATTAGAAAATGGATTTAGGGATTTGTTTCAATGCTTGGGTAGCAATTTGTTAATCTATAATATTTGTTACGGTTGTTATGTTTTGCTTTCACAAGATATAGATATATGTTGTGATATATTGGATTGCCGATATAGTTGTGTGTATTCGAAACGTGGTTCTTGATAGAATACGTTTTTGTAATTGAATCTCTTTTGTAATCTCTATTATTAAGATTCGGTAAGATATTGATATCATGGCCTATTATTGTATAAGTACTAGATTTTGCCCGCGATAAGAACTTTTTTCTAAGTGAAAGGTACCCTAGGTTAAGGTTTTCCCGACAACATGTAGGCGAAATTTTATGAATATCGGTCGAGTAGTTATGACTTGGAAGCGTGACAAACAAACAAAACAAAAATCACATTCGCATTTATAATATTACTTAGGATACTAGTCGCTATTGTTTAATATAGGTTTGGCTCATTGGTTTGGCAGCGATAGCTCAGTGGGGAGACCAACAGACTGCAATGCAGAGGGTCTCGGGTTCGAACCCACGTCGCGCACCTCTGAATTTCGGAAGTTATATGACTTTTCGAAATAATATGTGTTTTGATTGACAATTATCTCCTGCTCTGTGCCTCGGAGAGCACGTTAAACCGTCGGTCTCGGCTGCCATGAACATCTATGGCAGTCGTTATTGGAAAGTCAGTGCCCTATAATATCCTGACACTGGTATAGCCTAAGGGTATCGTTAGCCTTCGGGTTGCGGAGGTCAGGTGGCAGCCGCTCCGTGTAAAAACTGATATCCAGTCAAATCCGGTTAGACCAGAAAAGCTGATCCCAAGTGACTTGGGAATAATAAAGGCTAGGGAGAAGAAGATAGATTTGGCTCATACACTGACTTAAGAATGTCCTATTCTTAAGTCAGTGTATCCTACTGTGCATAACATCTTTTGAGGTGGTGTTTCGGTCACGTCTATGATCGTTTTGATAGTTTAATAACACCAATCAAGTCGAGTATAACCATAGCCCATTCCTTGGTCACCTTAGTAGCTAAACAGTAGTAGCAACACTGTTACTGCGTTTAAAATTGTAAGTAAGAAATTTGGTGTCTAATACTGGATGTAAGGCACGGTGTACCTAAAATAGTAGATCCAGACCTGATACTGACTTAAAAATCGTTGGGATTTTCTTCAGGAAAAATCACAACATTTTCTGCATTTTTCTTTTACTGACTCATCATATAGCATAAACGATCCATTTTATTAAATAAAAATCTTAGAATACCATATTTTACTAAAATACAGCAATGTAATTAAAACGTCGTGATTTAAACAGATCAGCTGTTTTTATGTGTGTGGAACGCAGAGGTCTTTGCCGCCGGCGCGAGCGGTGCTTTGTATTGGTAGCAATCCATTGCGTACTGCGTAATTATGTTAATCAATATAAAATCTTAATCTTGCATTTTTATGATTAATAGAATCAATAGAATTTGCGTCGAGACAAGTACATATAAAAAGACGTCTTGCTAAAGTTTTCGGTACGCCTTCCCTTACACCCAGTATACATTTTTTTATGGCATAGTTTGGCAAACGAGCAGACGGATCGCCTGATGGTAAGCGATTACCGCCGTCCATGGACACCCGCAACCCCAAAGGAGTTACAAGTGCGTTGCCAGCCCTTTAAAAAGGAATGAAGGAGGGAAAGGACAAAGGAAAGGATAGGAAAAGGATCCGGGTAACTGGGCCTCCGGCTCTCTCACTCACCGATACGAAACGCAACAGTACGGGTACCGTTACTTCACGCCGGTATTCGGTGAGGGGTAATTTTACCCCGGTCGATCCGGCCCATTCATGCTGAAACCAGCGAGGATCTACTACCTTAAACCATAAAATATATAAAACATACCTATATTGCACCATTCCTTCCAACCCCTATGTAGTACATTTACTCGTAAGCCAACACGCAAGTGATACAGACATAGGTCATATAATATACCCTATAGTGATACTTTCAGGTTTTATATCATATTAGCTATCCCTGGAAGTCTTCTGAATGAAAAGTACGATATGTCCTTTTCTGTACCTACCCTTGGTAACGGGATGCGAAATTTCATGATAATTGGTCCAATACTTAAGGCGTAAAAGCGTAAAAAACAATCTTTTAATATTATAATAATTAATATTTCGCCTTTATAATAAAAGTGGGATTTTAAAAATCGCATCTCTAAAATATGCCCACTTATCCGAAATAAAGTTTTAGTCAAGATTTAGAACAGCGAAGAACACTTTTTCCAGGTTAAAGTAAATTTATAAAGCCGAGAATACAATCATAAGAAATTCTCAGCTGTAAACTGTAACACTTCACGAATGCAATTTGCTATCTGAAAGGGGAAGAAACTTTAATCTCGAGGAGTGTGATTGAAAAGTATAAACTAATAAAATTGGAGTCAGTACATTAAGGGAATTTGCACATAAATCTTTCACGTCACTACTGTAGCAGATCTTTGGGCAAGGAGGTAAGAAAGGTCGAACTTCCTAAAATAAAATAGATGTTTTAATAAATTGCTTCGTGTCTCTTGGGTGTTAAACATTCTGTTTACCGTTAGGGTCACCAAGAAGAGAAACGTAACATCCACTTAACCGTATTTTCACGCACCATGGTACGCCGCAAGGTGTAAACAAAAAATTATATCCTCATTTCAGCAGCTGTAGTTCTTGCTTAAGAAAGAGCATTTATTAAGAAGATATAGAGACATGAGGGGAAAATAGTAGTTACCTACCAGAAATATGTAACATAAATCATGGCAAGTGTTATTACAATTTTTACAAGCTATTATTCTCAGTATAGCGTCTAAAATGTGCTCACAAGACAGCAATAATCTCGTCTCTTATTACTCTCTCTCTTCTCCTGGCTATTTTCTTCTTTCACTTCACCTTGTCCTTGACGATATCTTCAGCAGCATTTAATGCCTTCATGTCTCTGAGCAGCACATTTGTCCACGTGGTATTGCCTCGCCTCTTATTACGTGGGATTTAAAACAAAGCTGACAAAATATGACTGTACCTCGTTTTGCTAGACTACTATTATATGTATTATAAGGAAACAGAGGAGGAGATGATTAAAAAACATATTACACGTCACCCGAGGTGACTCACACACTTGTTTATTTTACCAAACACTTTCAATTTATTACAAACGGTTTTTAATACAAGGAACGAAACTAAACATTGATAAACTGCTTAGCACTCACCGAAAATAGTTGCACAATTATAACGACTAATCAAATTTATAACAAAAGAAATACGATTCACTGTCCTTGAGCGATGTTGCCTCTCCGAACGACACCCGACGAATGAGCGTTATGACTCGCGCGCGCTCCTCTTATACCGGCTCAAAAATGTTCATAATTTGTCTCCTAACAGTATGTATAATTATACTATAGACTCATAAAATCATCCCGGCATAAGTAACTCTGTCTACTTCTTCGAAAAATATTATATGAATCTATAAATGTAAAAATAGCACGACTATCACCGTAGATAATGACTTAGCCGTGTCTAGCAATACCGATGTCCTTGAACGAGTTGGTAACTCCTTACTTTTAGATGAACCCACAGAACCACTCTTCTATGTTCTGTGGATGAACCATAAGGAAAATAAAAAAGCGAATAAAACATAATCCCGACCATATTTCTCATATCTTCGTAGCTGATGGTAAAGCAGTTACGGGTTAACTCTTAAGAAAACTTGGCGAACACCCCCTTTCATAAGTCACAGTCGTATTGGAACTTAAAGAGTTATGCCGTTTGTGAACCATCATATATTTACAAGAACAAATTTACTCGTTTTCTGTGTATTTACATATTTAGGGCACAGCATGCAGATTACTTTTAGTATCAGGAATTGACGGTTTCATGAATGCATAGATCTGCAACCAAAGATTTACTTAGATTATACGAAAACTGACTAGTGTGAGCCCATATATGAAATCACTCTTTTTAGCGTGGACACTTTTTCAAAAATAGTTTTTGTGTATGTAATTATTTATATGATACAGAAAGATTGTGTACAATTTTCAATATGAGTAAACGTAGTATACTATATTTATAATTCAGATGTCATATTGACATTGTATGTCAGATGACATTTGATGATTAACATCCAGAAAGATGATTGTATTTAAATGTGGTACGTGCATTTATGCGTTATATATTTATCCGCAACTTGTTTACCCGACTTTATAGGTGCAATCGTGGTATCAGAGTTTGGCGTTTGCATCGATGATACGTCCCTTGCTTGGTCAACCGCGGTATCAAAATCAAGCCTATTCTACCGTCACACCAGATCAGCAGGCAACCAAACGCAAGTTTTTAAAAGCTGCCTACTAATTGGTTCTTAAAGCTAAATGTAAGGAGAGTTTAGCGCCCAGCCATCGTATTATGAGGTCCAATAATAATAGCCTTCCAGAGATTGACATAACTACTATATAACTTTTGTCAAACTTTATGTAAGTCCATCTACTATTTAAAACAAAACTTAACACACCATGCAATTGATCATTGGATTATTAATGTTGGCCGATTGGAACATGAGAACTCTTATGATCTTTTAAGCTTAAATAATGTTAAATGATATGGCTTATCACACTACTTTGCTGGTGCCTTGCCATGAGTTGGCGTTTATTTCGTTGCACCCTGGATTTAATTCTCAATTGAAGCAATTTGGTATAGGCTTATAAAATTAGAAATTTCTGTACGGTTTCTGGATATTTAACGTATGACTCATATTACGTGCGACCTAAAAATATCAGACGTAATATACCTACAGGTCTGATTCTATCTTCTGGCTAAAATTTGCATCAATTTTATACTGACACAATACCGACAACTCGAGATCAAAAGAATAGAATATGTTTAAACAACCTCTGTATACAAGTATTCGTATTTTATTTTGTTTTTGTTTAAAACATGTCATCAATAAGCGTACTACCCGCCTGATGGTAAGCAGTTCCCTAAGCACATAATCGCTTGCAATATCACAGGTATCGATCGCGCGAAAATGGCAAAGGAACATGAGTTAAAAGAAACAAATGAGAGTAGTAATTGAGTGTGCCTCCTGAACTCTTATCTACTAAAACATACGGCTATTAAACCAATATTAGGAAAACCAAATACTAAAAGGTTCCTAAGTATAGTGTTATATCCAATACGAAGTTAGCGTCACCCGGCTGTCCTTAAACGATAAAGTAAACTTCCGAAGATTATGACGCCTTCTCTTCAGTTGGACTCACACAGTCAATTCAGATTTATATAATAATACAATATGCTGCAAACAATTATAGTTTGTTAAAAAATATCAAAGGTCTGGTTAGTTCCGTCGGATAAGTTTGCAGTTATCATTGTGGCCGATCGAAAATTGTCGGGTTCGATGTCTTGGTCAGGCAAAAGTTTTCAATAGGTAACGCTGTAACACTGTAAGTGTCCACGCTGTAAGTGTATGTACTCTGTAGGTCTGTGATTACTTTTTTGATGGTAAGCAACTCACAAATGATTTCCCTGATATAACAAGCTATGATAAGCGATGGTAATCTCTTATCATTATGCGGGCAATACGGTAACATAATAAAAAATACATCACTTCGTCAGCTGAGTTAAGACATTGCTCAACATCCAGGCAAAGATCTCGAGTTTCTTTTATCCCCTTATCTTTATATAAAGTAGCGCATATTCGATCGGCAAGAGACGCCCGGTTGTCACCACTGCGGCGACTGCCGCGACGTTATAGAGGACACGGCGCTGCACACTTTGGCGATTTGCCCCGCCTGGGCATCGCAGCGCCGTGAGTTGATCGCGGCAGTCGGATCGGTTGTCCTCTCGCTCCCGGCCGTAGTTCAGTCTATGGTCCGGAGTGAGAGGTCGTGGAACGCCGTCGCCTCCTTCTGTGAGGAAGTAATTTCCATCAAGGAGGCGGCGGAGCGGGAGAGGGAGCGTTTAAACCCTCTCCCCAACCGCAGAGCCGGGCGCCGGAGGGCGCGCGATGACCTCCAGCCACCCTGAGGTTTGACCTGGGGGTAGCGGGCTTTGTGGGCCTGCCCGCTATCCGTTCAGCACCAGGTCCGAGAGGCGGCGTGCGTGTTCCCACGCGCGCCTCTGTGTCGAGTCCGTCTCCCCCCTAGGGGGGAGACAGTAGGGTTTTTATAATGTCGGAAGTGCCTAGTTTGGGTAGGTATTTTGTGTAGTGGCCTGCCGTTTCATACGGCGGGCCGAAACCTCGGCGGGGTCGCGACCGCATGCGAAAGCGATTCGCGCGGCCCCGCCGATAGTGGTTTTGTTGAGGAACACCGTGGTAGGTTTAGTCGGTATTCCGGGAGGTACATTATTTCTTTTCCATCTTCTTTTACCCCGGCGAGTCCGACATAATCCCTCCGCCCGCCCCCGCGGAGGGATATGCGTCATTGCATTCCCCCACGTAAAAAAAAAAAAAAAAAAAAAAAAAAAAGCGCATATTCGATAGTTCATTATCGCTTGCATTAACTGAAAACTAAACACCAGGTAACCTACATATATAATTGGTGTTTATAATAAATAAATAAATAAATAAATAAATAAATAAATAAATAAATAAATAAATAAATAAATATTCTACCACATACACACAACACCATCTAGCCCAAACTAAGCAGAGCTTGTACTATGGGTACTAGACAATGGATAAACATACATATATACATTTTTTTTTTGTAAATACATACATATTATACATAGAAACACCCAGACCAAGACAAACATCCATGTTCATGCACACAAATGTTTGACTTGTGCGGGAATCGAACCCGCGACCTCAGGCGTAGCAGTTTCTATGTATTATATGTATGCACTTACAAAAAAAAAAGTATATATGTATGTATGTTTATCCATTGTCTAGTACCCATAGTACAAGCTCTGTTTGAGCTAGAGGGAGAAGGGGGTAAAAAAAAAATTCAAGAATAAAGCAACCAGGATAAGGACTACTCAAAACCAAGACTAATATGATTGTATTTATATTATTCAAATACTGACTTGCAACTTAATTCACCATACACCCGTCTCTTTATTAAACGTACAGCGTAATCACGTGCCGTAGTTTCCGGCTACTACAGTATCTTGTCCCCAGGGTGTCGTCGAGTACAACTATTCAGACTATCCGGGGAACCGTCATCTCATAAGCACGCTTGTCTAGCCGAACTACACAGCTATAGCTATGGGTAGAGGTAGGGTAGACTGTGTGTTAAACTCGCGACCGAAAATTACTAGTTCATTTACTGAATATATAAGAGCAGCGATAGCTCAGTGGGGAGACCAACAGACTGCAATGCAGAGGGTCTCGGGTTCGAACCCACGTCGCGCACCTTTGACTTTCGGATGTTATATGACTTTTCGAAATTATGTGCGTATTGATTGACAATTATCGCCTGCTTCGTTCCTCGGAGAGCACGTTAAGCCGTCGGTCCCGGCTGCCATGAAAATCTATGGCAGTCGTTATTGGGGAAGTCGACACACAAGATCCCACTGGATCGAAGTGTCGCCGGTCTGTACTGACTGGCCCCCACACAAGATAAGATAAGATAATAAATATATGGTGACATGGGTCCAAAAAAATTGCATAGTTTTTGGATCTCACGTAACAGGGGTTAGTTATTGTCTACCAGGTTTTATTTTTATGGCGTGTGGCGGCGAACGAACAGACGGATCGCCTGATGGTAAGCGATTACCACCACCCATGGACACTCGCAACCCAAAGGAGCTACAAGTGCGTTGCCAGCCCTTTAAAAAGGAATGAAGGAGAGAAAGGACAAAGGAAAGGATAAGAAAAGGATCGGGGTAACTGGGCTTCCGGCTCTCTCACTCACCGATACGAAACGCAACGGTACGGGTACCGTTACTTCACGCCGGTATTCTATGAGAGGGTAGTACTACCCCGGTTGATCCGGCCCATTCATGCTGAAACCAGCGAGGGTCTACTACTACTAAACAATATAATTCTAGATTCAGTGGAGCTTCTGAAAATTACTTGACTGGAAAACCCTTTTTTTCATCTCTGTTATCGACCGAAGCTTTTATAGAAAGCAGTCGCAAACATATTTTATGAAACATACTGGTCAGAAGTCGAAAGATACGGATAACTTAGAACGATGTCTGTAACTGGACATTTTCTTTTTAATAGCATTTATTTCCATAAAATTAAAATGTGGTGCATTGTTAACAAACTCGCCAAACTGTAAACACAGTTTGTTGGGGAAAGAGGCGCTCTTTCTTAATTCTAGTTACCTACTTATACTAAATTATAATTTATAGACATAATATTATTATGTTAGAGGAGTTTTGCATATATGACATAAACTCTACTTACTTTAATTATTATATATGCTTAAAACAAAATATATATTTATATTAATTATGGTCTTGTGTATTCATATTACAATGGTTTGTATTGTGACTAACTATTAATGATGTTTAACATCTCATTTTTCAGTCTTTTCTTTAAAGTTACCCTGCTTATGCCTTCCGTGTAAGTTTTTATAAAATCTATTTTATTATATATTACAGGAGTTAAGCATTGTCTAGTTCGTTCGCCGTAGTAATTTGTTACAGAGAGGGTCACATATTTCCCTTGCTAAGCTTGTTTGGTGCAATACTTATGTGTCTTAGGTTTTTTATGTTCGTTTGTGTAGTATTGTTCTAATGCTATTAGATATTCTACTTTCAACACGATATTGACACGCCGTAAAACGTATGACGTTGTAATATGTTATACAGACGTACCTGAGACCTTTCGCTCTATACTCACATTCTCTACCGCTGTGGCACCGACGCTGAATAAAATATCTTAGCTCGATGAACCCTCTAACACAAATAAATTTACCTTGCATCAGAAGCAATTATGTGACATTTATCTTTACCGCACAGATATTGTTCATGCTGAAGTCCTTGTGAGTTCAGCCACGACGAAACCAAAAACAAAAAGGAGGAACAAAATGTAATGAAAATAACCAAGTGAATTTCGTTCGTATTGGGCCCTTATCGTCCGGTCGCACGCCGTCCACGAATCGAAATGAAAATATAACATAACTGAGGTCAACAAAGCACAAAATTAGTTTTTATCCGGAAATAGCAAGAAAAACTCGACAGCGCGAAATGTTAGTGAATTGGGCGTACGCTCCCCCATGTTACTCACATTCCTGCCATCGATTTCTATGCTTAGTAATGTTGTATGTAATGTAGTGTTATTTAGATAGCAATAGAATTCCTTTATTTAAGAAAACTGTTTTCATAGTAACCAAATAATTAAATCATAGATGCGCTTTTACGTTTGAATATGGTCACGTCGCTGAATGTTAAGTTGTATACTAATAAACAATGTGATGATTACGGAATTATAAATATAGTAATAATAATAATGTCCTGCAGATCGAATTTTGGTCATGGCGGTCAATCTTAACGGAGATTGGCCATCTGCGCAGGAAATATTATAGTGCACAAGTATGTACGCAAACACAAGTGCACTCTTTGTTCCCTAACTCTAATGTGCCGATTGGATGGATAATCCGACACGATCAGAGAGAGATCAGGCGCAGGACCAACGGCTTTACGTGCTTTCCGAGGCACGGGGTGTCTATCAACGCCAACTTTCTAACTCCGGGCTCGTATTGAGATTTCTTAACAGAAAAACCCAATAACTTTTTGTTGGCTGGACCCGGGATTTGAACCCGAAACCTAATGCACAGCAGTCGGCACGCGTATTGAACATTGTACAGTATCGTTATCTATCATGTAAATGTAATGTGTGTTCACTTTTCGTAGTGTGGACAATTTTTCGTGCGATCTAAATCATTAAAGGTATATTTATAATACAAGTCTTTGCTAGAAACCCACCGGGATTAGGTACCATTATTCTGAAAGGCAGATCAGTACTAAAATAAGTTAACTAACAACCAAAACTCCTGTCAAATGCTAACTTTATTAGCAACAGATGAACTACTTCTTATAAACTTGATTTTAATATTCAAAGTTGCTACTGTTCCTAGTTTATTCGACCTGGTATTTAAACCCGGTACCTTATAATTGCCCATGGACATTAGTGAAGCAATCTAGACATACCTAACTAGACCGATTCTATTAAATTTTACAGTACCAATAATTATCTAATGGACTAATTCTACTTGTATAAGTAGCCGGCAATTAGTAATCGTGTCTTATTAATTAGTTTGCAGTAGTACTTAGATGCTAATTACTTTACTAATCAACCAGTAATAGTAATAGCCAATTGACCTAATCAATATTATTGAATACCTACTATATCTGATAAGCATTATAAAATCTGTTCAAAATAGATAATTATCTATTTTGAACGAATTTACTATGTGGAATTTAACAAAAAGTTCACTTTTTAATAAAAGTGACCTATGTTACTACTTATAACAACAGCTATCTACCAGTGAAAATCCCATCAACATCGGTCCAGCCGTTTCAGAGATTAGCGGGAATAAACAGACTGACAGACAAACATTAAAAAAGTGGTATTTCTGACATAAGTACCGTATATACTTTCATATGCATTTAGTAAAAAGCTGTTACTGTTGATAATACAAACGGACACTTTAATTTTATTTATTTGTAAAGATAATCTTCAAGCAAAAGCTTGAAGCTGATTAAAATGGCACAACGTTCATCATATCATTCATCGTTCATCATTCGTACATCTCATTAGTGCTACAAGTATTTTGCAAGGTACTATGCAAGTCAGCTAAAGATGGCAAATACAGTAACCTTAACCGGCATTGTACCATTTCGTCACTGAACCCTGTCGTCTCAATCTCGACATGAGAAAGCGGCTGGTTGGTTATATGTAGTTTAAAGATTTCTACAGATTTCATTACTGCATCTACCATTCATCTTACGTGAATGCGCTGAGGAAATATTCCACAAGTTGGTTTTCGAACGAGCTAGTTCATTGTGAGGTTGACACATCGTCACGAAAAATCACAATTTATTTTAAGAAAATAGTTTTGAGCAGCATAATTTGGACTTGAAAAATTTTGATATAGTTAATTTCTTATCAGACAAATGTTGTAACGACTCTCTAGGATGCTGATGTCATATTATGTTCAAATTCATTGGCAAACGTACTAGTGAACAATAGCAAAATTGATGACTTTTCTAACAGTAGACCGGTGCGAGCGCATGCGTGATAATTCGTGAAATCACGCACTGTGGGATGCCAGCTTAAAAGTAAACTTTTCTCTAGATATAAAACATTTCACGTTCAATTAGTTTCTAGAAAGTGGAAACATTTAATGGAGCGAATCAATTAGTGAATGAAAAACGTCTAGTTTTCCAAAAGAATTGATTAATTGGAAAACCCTTTTTATTTATTTTTTTGCCGGAAGCGATATCAATTAGTTGTTACACCGAGCACTAATTGGTCGAGGACTTGCAACTTTTTATTTTAAATTACATTTTTAAGCTGCGTGGTAGCGTGTCAGGCTTAAAAAGCTTTAAAGCTTTTTTTGGCATAGCCATTTCTTTTTGATTAAGCTATTCAAATTTGGAGAAGAAAATCATCACTATCCATCCATTTTCTAAAACATCTCGATTGTATCTGTATTGTGGAGGTCTTAATATCAAACTCTCCAAGAAACGTTTTGTTTCGTGTGGGTACCGAATGTGTAGAGTACACATGGCTTATAACCAGAGACGTGATGATTTCTAAAGCCATCCACTTCTATCATCTTTCTAGAGTATAGGCGTAATTCTATATTTAGAAACATTTAAATTTAAATTGCCTTATATAAGGCTAGTGTGAATGGAACAGTCGCAAGGGGAAGACCTAGGCGAACGTTTCTTGATCAAATCGGAGGCGTTTTGGATAAAGGCCAGGTTAAGAGCACTTTAAAGCGGCGAGCGTGTATGAGGAATGTTATGAAAGTGAATGAAGCCAGAGAAGTGTGTCAGAATCGTAGCAAATGGAAATCCGTAGTCTCTGCCCATCCCTCTGGGAAACTTACGTGAATCTATGTATGTATAAATTTAAATTAAAAAATCAAATCATTGATTTTACCAGTGCATTGCAAAAACGATAACCCAAAGGTCCAAAATCTCTGAAACCATAATCCGAAATCGATACAAACGTAAACCTAAATCGATAGAAATAGTTAATTTAACCCTTGTTTGTTGTTCCCTGTTTCTAATTTCAGTCAACCCTTTCAATTAGCATGGGGTCCATTCGACCCGCTTTGGTAACGAGAGTATGTGCACCCATAAAGTAAACCCTTTGCATGCTTGACTCTAAGTGGCGTAATAAGAGTTTGGAAGGTTCACCGATATTGGTTTGTGCAGCCTGATTGGGATTATAAAAGTTGAAATCCCTAAAGTTATTTTCATTGAGTCGATTTGTATGTAAAATGGATTGAATAAAGTTGTTTGACGACCCAAATCTTAAATGTGTCTTGAGTATCGTAAATATGGATTCTGATCGGTATCGAAAAATACTTTTGGTAGTGAAATATTCAGTATAGTTAGTACAAATCTTGTACAGGGACAGAACAATGACATTACAGAAGCGCTGAGTATTTTAAAATAAATGTATAATATGTGGAAGAACAACGTATGCATACCCGCTAGTTTAAAGTGTAGGTATTTCCTTTACTTTATTTGTTCTTCTTAGAACAGTTTATAGACCGTTTGCTGGTATCAGTGTCTTCTCTTACACATAGATTTAAAATAGCCATTAGAATACTTATAGAAAAAGTATTTTCCTGAGGAATTTTCCAACTACCTAACTGACGCAGTGAATTTAAATGTGTTTCCTATAAATGTTGATCCCAGATGCGTGTATCAAATATATCGTGTGTTTGTGAAATTTACAGGAGGGGACTGCGTATAGTGGTTGGTCCCCTGTTGCACGTATTCATATATAGCCTATATACGGGTCTATAATATAGTGTAGTGTAGAGTAGAATAGTACAGTAGTGTGTAGTGATATTAATATAACTCATTAATATCGCAGCTAGCTTATCAACAGCTATTCGCTATGTGCATGACAGTACCGCCAGCGGTCACAACTATTCTGAAATATCAAATAATGTTATAAAAATAATGTTATTTTTTTGATAATAAGAATAAAATTAAAACGTAACGTCTTATTCATGTCTATATTTAATAACGTGTGTTAAATAATGGATTTGATCATTTTGGCTTAGAAAGTATAAAAATTGAGTTTGATTCCTTTTTCAATTTTTACCGGATTTAATGTGGTACTTGAGAATTTTGTGTTTCTTAGTGTTATCAATCATGTATAGCTTACCAGGGCCTAGGAATCGCTAATTATCTTCTTTCAATATATTGTAGGAACGTAACTTGAACTTGCTTGCGTCTGACTGTTTATCTCGTTCTTGCATAAAGTGTTCACTATAAATTACGACGTGAGGTTTTGGAAACCACGGTGACCCTTGACGGACATAATAAAACAAATTTTATACTTATCATATAATATATTATCTTTAAAGTAAAATCAATGCAATAATCGTAATTAAAGGTAATTTTGCAACTTTTCTTTATACGTATTTCTTTCTTCTTTTTACGTTCCAATATCCTGTACGGTTTAGGAAACCTGTAGAATTTACTCCGAATATTCCTTTCGTTGATTTTGCGGTTTACAACACATAACATCGATAATCCTATGGTAAAATAAACAAACTGTTTAAAATACTATGACAGTGTCCAGAAGTATTACACATCTCTGCCATGGCGTAAGCTGCGATAGCTTTAACTACCCACTGCACCATGCACTTCGCACATTGCCAATACAAATTGATTTATTCAATATATTTTTGTAAAACAGAAAAATATCAA
The DNA here is from genome assembly GCA_963675205.1 of Catocala nupta. NCBI lineage: Eukaryota > Metazoa > Arthropoda > Insecta > Lepidoptera > Erebidae > Catocala > Catocala nupta. Next base: position 4,942,797 of record OY776087.1, read on the forward strand.
TATAAGCTCCACCATTTCTGTTGAATCGATGCATTGTGTGTTAAGTAATTGATTTTGTGCTGGGCGGCTTGATAGATAATGATTATCAGAAACTATATCTCGGACTGATGTTTCTACAAATATAACCTTGTAGATTGCAATTATCATACCTTATGTACATTTAGTCTTGCCATAAATATTGTTTATTATTCAGAGAGCCCACGGGATCTGTGACAAGAAACACCTGGACGCCGAGCTTCAACATGTCAAGCAAGTACTGCAAGACAACAAACTCCAACAGCCGCGCCGCTGTCACAGATCCCGAGAAAAGCCAGCCACAGTCGAGCGCCAGCCTGCTATACTGCCTTATGTAAGGGGTGTCACTGACAAGATTGGCTACATCTTGAAGCGAGCTTCAATCAACACATACTTCAAGCCGCCAACGAAGATAAGTCAATTTTTACCATCCGTCAAGTGCCAATTACCTTTACAAGATGCAGGGGTCTATAAAATAGATTGTGACTGCGGACTCTCATACATTGGTCAAACCAAGAGAAGCATAGGCACCCGCATAAAAGAACACATAGCTGACGTAAAACACAAACGCTCGTTGAAGTCTGCTGTGTGTGAACATGTACAACAGGGGACCAATCACTACCTGAGATTTGACAAACCACAGATTCTCGCTAAAGAACACCGATTCCTACCAAGGATGCTTCGCGAGGCTATTGAAATCAAAAACATCCAAATGTCAATAGAGAAGATGGTTGGAATGTACCACCAGCTTGGGATCCAGTACTTCAAATAGTCAAACCCAAGAAGAAACAAACCACAGCTAGACTTCATGATACTTTGAGCTCATTCTGCGTAAATAGAAACACCAATAATTAAATTATGCTCGGGTACTTTGAAATAACTACACTGGAGCATTGAGACAACTACCATCTTAGTCTCCCCGTGACCATGGCTGCTGAAAAGCAACCGAAACGTCGGGGAAAGTGTAAACTTGAAAACAAATAGATTTGATAGTTTTAATAATTTAATTAGCTTAAAATGAGTAAAGTTTAATAGTATAGTATAGTAGTGTAACAGTTTCTAAATTATGTAATAGAGTGTTAAATAAACAACGCGATAAAATCCGTATATAGTAGTTTAATTTCAATAAATATTGTTACAAGGAAAGAAATTCTTTGTTCGTTTGCTTAAGTTATTTATTACTGTAATGTGTGTTAGTTTATAAATTAATATAATAATATTAAAAATATATGAAGCTCATTCAAAATGAACCCCATTGACTTGAATGCAGTCCTTTAAACGTTGAGACCAGTTATCAATAGAAACACGCACTCTCTCCATGGAAAATCCTTCACTGCCAAACTTATGTATTGTTTTAGGGACTCCAAATTATCATGGCATTTAGCGCATTTAAAACTGATCATAAACCGTAAGCCATAAACCGGATTAAGATCTGGTCTAGATGACGGCCAGACTTCAGCTCTGATGTAGTCCGAAACATTCGTTGACAACTGCGCTTGGGTGGATCGAGGACCATTCTAGGTTGTGGAATATGGTGTTCGACCTTTTCAAGAATCATACCTTGATACACTTGTGCCGATGTTTTGACAGCTTTTCCACAAAAATATGGCTCAGTTACTCTATGTTAGCTAACACCCCACCAGCCATTACTGAAGTTAGATAATGTCCACGTTGTACTCTGCTGCTGACTAATTGAGAAGCTTCGATAGAGCTTTGAGCATCAACTCGGTCATTCTGCTTGTTAAAACATTGCTCGATAGTAAAAACAATATTTTTGCTAGCGCTACACATAAGGAGATCACCTCCCTTTGTGTACCGCTTAAAATGTTGTTTAATTTTACCACTCTATTCATTTTTTATTATCAGTTAAATAATGACCAGTGCATCTCTTAGAGGCTGCAAGTCCTAAGTTATCTTTTAAAATACGTGACAGGGTTCTAGGTGCTATATTAATTTCCCGAGATAAAATCTTTTGCTTTCGGACAGGATTTCTTCGAATTATTTTCTGCGCTGCTTTAATCGCCTTTTCGTATGAATACTACGTGGACGGCCAGATCTTTTTCTGTCACAATCAGAGGAGGTTTCATTATACCTATCAATAGCCCAAAACAAATGTGTGTACAACAGTACACAAATATTCGGATAATACCAACCGGATGAAGAATTTCTAAAATTGCATTTGGCCCCAAACCTACTTTGTGTAATGCTATCACAGCAATTTGGTTTTCTTTATCACCCCACTCCATTTTAATATCACAAAAACATTTACAACCGATTGGCGCGAAAATGAGAATACACAATAAATGTTCATATAAGAATGACAGATTCCAAATTCAAATGTAATATTATGTTTTTTTCTATTTGTAACAGTATTTATGGCCAGACTAAGTATATATAGAGTAACGCATACTCGTATATCCTCTAAGCCCTTATTACTGCAAGAACTTGGGTCGGACTATTAGGGCAGAATGTGATGGGATATAATAGGATAGAATTTGATAGAATGAGATAGTATGGAATAAACTAGAATAGGGGTAGGAGTAGAAGTTTCTGTATTTATTATCACCGTTATTCATATTATCTAATTAGTGTAAAAAGTTGCTATGATACCGAGCGATAGGAAGCAATCTTCTAGCATCAGTTCATGCTTAAAAACCTGTTAAGGTTCTCAAGTGTTTTCTGCTTAAACCTTTAGCCCTCTTTTATCAAAGTATATGTATAATTAATGAGAATCACATTTTTAACATCATAATCACGCATTACATAGTATATTAAAAAAGGGAACATACATAAAGTTTATTAAATACGCAACTGTTTAGATAACAAAGAAAGGAGAAAACTGTACTTTTTATCCAATTGCAATCGAACGTAACTGTCTTCAAAAACATAAACATTATCCTTGCTTGTGAAATAGGGGATCTACCACAGTATATTTTTATGTCTTACTCATAAAAAAATATACGGTCATTGTATTTTATCCATAACCCTTAAAGCTATGTAAGAGGGAATGCCAAGACGTTGTTAAGCATAAGTATATTGCTTTCAACCCTTTTAATCAGGTACGCTTTTCAAATCTAATGGTACTGACAGACTTAAGTATTCGCTTGTAACAGATCATCAAACCTTCGCCGTTTTTAGATCGTCGAACTGAACAACGAACAGAGCCAAGCAAAGAGCAAAACAAGCAAACATCGCTACGAACATTTTCACGATCTTTCTAGCGAACGATATAATTTCAAAGCAAATTTACTGTCCTATCGCTAAAATGCTCATTAGAACGCTCACTAGAATGCTGTAATTTTTATCTTTATTTATTTTATACATGGAAAACTTATAGCTAATTTAATAAAGCAGTGATCATTCTAGTATCCAGACAGCCAATTACAAGTTTTCACTTTTAGGTGACACTCTAGAAGAAAAGTGTGAACAGTCTCGGTAAAGAGAAAGATCAATAAAAATAATGCCTTTTAATTGCTCTGTACACAAAGACAGAATAAAAAAGAACAGAACAATAAAAAAGCAATAGCCACAATATAACGGTCTGTTCTATTTATTTACTGGTACAATGTTTTTTTTTTATAATTTGTAACATTCACTAGAATGCTCATTACAAGTGAATGCTTAAGTCTATCAGCACCTTTAGGCTGCTGTGTATTGTGGAGGCTAAGTGGAATAGTAATGATTTTTGGAAGGCCGTCGTAACGGTTTGAATAGGTTATTGCGGGTTGTGTGGTCTTGATATTCAATATTTTTTTTAACCTTGAGTGAACAGGTCTTGTAATATGGTTGTATTTTATTGAATTTATAAATCCTGTTACTGAAGTATAGAAGGTTGATTAAACAGTGAGACTTTATTTCTATCTACATATAGTATGTACCACATACAAGCTCTACACAAAATTTCAGTTCAATAGGAGCAATAGTTAAGCCACAGGATAGATTTTTAGTTTACAACGAGTTGTATCTGCACAACAGCTGACCGAGAGTCTAAGCATAGGAATCTAAGGTCACGCACCTTAAAGCGACAAAATTGTAGGAGACGTTGCCGCTCGGATACTTAGTATACATTACTACAGTAGCCAACAATCACGCCAAAGTGAGTCTTAATCTTAGCGCAATAAGAACGAAAACACAAGCATATGTTATGCTTGTGTTTTCATCACTAGTTTACACCATGTTTATAACACAAACAAGGAAGCAATAAATAAACCCGTGAAAATCAAGGTGACAATGAAAGAAAAACAACAATGAGACAATGAAAGACATCAGATTTTTATAAAATATGGAGCTTGCGTATTAAATTGATTTAATTTGTTTGAAAAAGTGATTTTCTATTTTTATCTTTATCCAGTTTTTAACCGTTTCGAATTAACACTGAGCCCATATGAAATACCTTGTCCATGGAGCATAGCAATCTTGTATATGGCTAGATTTTTCCCGCGGCGTTATTCACGTAAATGCAGGCTATGTAAATTTTTATTTCTCGGATACAGTACTTTTCCAGATCGCTCACTGTAACTACTGCAATAGTCGAAGACGATACCGTACTTCTTTGATGATGAACAGCCGCGTTAAGATCCGGCCTTCACTTTCGGGATCACTGCTATACCTAATTCTATATACTACTCGCATTTGCGCGCGGCTTCACACGATAAGAGTACTTTTTCCTGGATGAAAGGTAACCTATGTCGTTTTCTGTACCCCTGGTAACAGCTAGGGGTACAGAAAACGACATAGAGTACAAGTTAGTACACGATATTTGATGATCGCTTGAATAGCTTAGCAGCATAACAAAGAAACTCACATTCGCACTTTATAATATTATTAGTTAGGATTATAGTCTAGACACACACACACACACACAAACTTTTAGGCGTGACTCTAAAATAATAATAACAATACTTACTATCTTATCTTATCTTGTGTGGGGGCCAGTCAGTACAGACCGGTGACACTTCGACCCAGTGGGATCTTTTGTGTCGACTTCCCCGATAACGACTGCCATAGATGTTCATGGCAGCCGGGACCGACGGCTTAACGTGCTCTCCGAGGCACGGAGCTGGCGATAATTGTCAATCAATACGCACATAATTTCGAAAAGTCATATAACTTCCGAAAGTCAGAGGTGCGCGACGTGGGTTCAAACCCGAGACCTTCTGCATTGCAGTCTGTTGGTCTCCTCACTGAGCTATCGCTGCTCTTATACTTACTATACTTGGTTTTTGGCAATCGCAAGGCAACAAACAAAACTAAATACAGTACCCAACTTTTTGCTAAATGAAAAGCAAAACTACGAGACATATTTACCAGGTAGACGACCCATAAAGCTGACCACACGTTGTAGCGACATTGCTTGTATAATTCATAGTGAACAACACAACTTTCAGTACAAATAAATGAGAGTACCCTTCACGGTTTTATGAATTTAGCTGTAACCGAGGCCAGCTGTCGCCTATAGGCCCGCCTTATTAAATTCACCCGTTCCTGTTTTAACTTGGGTCTGTTCTTAATAGCTAATATTTTCCTATGTAATTTCGTACTGTTTCATATTAGTTTTGCTTAAAGGACTACGGTTTGGTTATTGGAAACGCTGTGTACATACCCGCTCCGTTTAATTTTGTGAAGTTCTTAAGTGGTTACGGTGCAGTGAAATTTCTGTGTAGAATTTTGAGTTAGTGGAAATTAAAATAGTTATTTTGCATACGTGTATGTTGTGCTTGGGTATCTCGAGGTGGAAAGCAGGTTTGCATTGGATAATTATTATTAGCAATATTTTGGAACAAATCTATTTTTTAAAGGCACATTTGGCTGCCTTAATAGTTCTAATCCTTGTCCCGAAGGGAACTTACTATAGGTACGCAATGGAAACAAATTACACATGTATTAACGTCCCGGTACTTTGTACGCAATGTGTGTTTTTTTAGAATGTAAAAATCTAGGACGCTTAACCCTGACTTATTTACTGTTTACAGTCAATAATGAAGTTAGCATATTAATTAGGTATCTATATATTAATACGTGAAGCAAAAACTTTGTACCTCTTTTTACGAAAATTGCGCGGGCGGAAAAGTATGAAATTTGGCACAGTTAAAGTTTATATGGAGAAGGAGTGGTGAATCTTAGTATTTTTATAAAATATGCGTTAGAAATACATTAAATTAATGAAAAACGCACACAACCATGCTTTTGACGCATATAGTCGAATTGCGTTCGTAGTATTTAGTAATTATTCGGCTAATGTCGTATAATTCTTCGTTACAATGGTTACACACCTATTGCAATTGCACGGTATTGTTCATTAACAATAAAACCTTAATAACGATCAAACTTAACATTTAAATCAATTATGGTCGAATTTCGACCACTTGGCTACCGCTTGTATATATAGATTCACGTATAGATATATATACCTATATACTGCCTTCGTGTTGCAGCGGTAGTTAATGCGACTGCTGTGCATGTGGTCTCGGTTTCGAATCCCGGGTTGGGCCAACAAACAGTTATTGGGTTTTTTAGTTAAGAAATCTCAATAGCAGCCCGTAGTTAGGAAGTTGGCGGTGTAAGACACCGCCTCGGAAAGCACGTAAAGTTGTTGGTCCTGCACCTGATCTCTTTCCGGTCGTGTCGGATTACCGTCCCATCGGATTATGAGAATTAGGGAACAAAGAGTGCACTTGTGTTTGCGCACACACTTGTGCACTATAATATCTCCTGCGTAGTTGGCCAATCTCCGTTAAGACTGGCCACCGTGGTGAAATCGGTCTGGAGGATATTATATATATATATATATATATATATATATATATATATATATATATATATATATATATATATGTATATCTCTTCCAAGAGATAAATAAAAGTTTATTGCAACCACATTTCGCCAACTGCGTTTTAGGTTACTGGGGGTCTAACCATCATCGATCAGGCACTTTTTCTGATTACTTGCCGCAACTGCGGATTTTACTGAAAAACCAATGATGGATCTACTAATATTAATCCTTTTTATTAGGAACTACGAATTAATCTTACTATTATTGTTATTTGTATATATTTGGATGTTTATTACTTAATAACGCGTAAACTTTTAACCGAATTTCAATAAAATTTGTCGTACATATAGACCACATTATTAACACAGAATAGTTTTATCCCGGTAACGGCCGTAGGTAGGGCTAGGACAAGCCAAGATAAGGCAAATGTGTTTGCGAAACATCTTTCGGAAGTATTTACTCCTAATGGTGTAGGGTCAAGCGAATTTGAGAGAAATCTGGATGTAGTCCTCAATCAAGACTTACAACTAGATCTACCACCAAAACCAGCAACTATTCGTGAAGTATGGAGAGCTATAAAAATACTAAAGACATAAAAGTACCAGGATACGATTTAGTTACTAAGGAAATACACAAAGAGCTGCCAAAAAAAGCAGTAACATTTATAACAACTCTCTTTAATGGCATTTTACGTGTACAATACTTTCCTCTTATATGGAAAATATCTCATATTATTATAATTCATAAGCTGGGTAAACCTGCTCATGAAGCGACCTCATACCGGCCGATCAGCTTATTACCAATTCTCTCAAAATTTTTCGAGAAAATCTTATTACACAGAATTATGCCTATATTCGCAGAAAACAATACAATTCCTGACCACCAATTTGGATTCCGTCAACACGATTCTACTATAGAACAAGTCCATAGAGTTTGTAACGTAATAAGAAACACATTCGAACGAAAGGAATACTGCTCGTCGGCATTTTTGGATATCCATCAAGCATTCGACAAGGTATGGCACAAAGGATTGTTTTATAAGGTTAAATCGAATATCTCACACAGCTACTATACTCTCCTAACATCATTCATCTCAAATAGATGGTACCAGGTAAAAGAAGGCAATTCCACATCAACTCTCCAGAAGATCAAAGCAGGTGTACCCCAGGGTTCGGTTCTTGGCCCAGTATTATACACCGTGTATACAGCAGACTTGCCAGAAGTCTCAGATATAACTACAGCCACCTACGCCAATGATACTGCCATCCTCGCTAGTAACAAAGACCCCGTTATTGCATCTGCAAAGTTACAGGAAGGCCTAGATGAGATTGGTAAATGGTTGAGCAGGTGGCGTATAAAAGCAAGTGCCAACAAATCTATACAGGTTACATTTATATTAAGGCGGGAGAACTGTCCACTAGTTAGACTTGATGGCAACTTATTACAACACAGTGATAGTGTACGATACCTCGGGATGCACCTGGATCGACGCCTAACCAGGAAAGAGCATATAAAAAGAAAAAGAGATGAACTCAACATCCGTTACAAAAACCTTTATTGGCTATTGGGACGAAACTCAAAACTCTCTACAGATAACAAGCTCTTGATTTATAAAAGCATTCTGAAACCTAGTTGGATGTACGGAGTTCAGATGTGGGGAAGTGCTAGCGATTCAAATCTTAACTATTGCAACGACTTCAAAATATCATACTAAGAACTTTGTCAAACGTGCCATGGTTTGTTACTAATGCCGAAATACATGGAAATCTGCAAATAAGTACAATAAAAGAAGAAATTCGAAATTGTACTACAAGCTACAAAAAGAGGCTGGCAAAACACCCAAATGACCTAGCGGGCCAGTTAATGGAAACAAAACGTGAAACACGCCTAAGGCGGCGTGTTATCTTGGAACTCGATGAAATCCAGTAAAAATAAATACACATTGTGTAGCTGACTCCGCTGGGAGACACGCTCAACATGCTATAACTATGCACTCAACCGATTTGCTCATAGTCCACGACTGATCGCAAATAATAACAAGGAAAAAAAAAATATATATATATAGTTAGAACTAGATGTGCCCGCGGTTTCACTCGCGTTTATGATTACTGCGCCACGCTCGTGGGTTATAGCGTAATGTTATATAGCCTATAACCTTCCTCGATAAATAGGCTAGCCAACACTAAAATAATTTTTCAATTCGGTTCAGTAGTTCCTGAGATTAGCGCGTTCAAGCAAACAATCAAACAAACTCTTCAGCTTTATAATATTAGTATAGACGTAGAAAGTGAGTGGCGGTAGCCCCATGGATAAGGTATTGGACTTGCCATCGAGAGGTCGCGGGTTCGAATCCCACTATTGCACTACTGATATATACTAGTAATTTGAAACCCAAATTGCTAGTAATTTAAAAAAATATATAAATAACTAAATTATCATATATACATTTTTGTTCTCCATGGTTTCATCCACATTTATGATTACTTTTGTAGCACGTAGCCTAATGTCATATAGCCTATGTTACTCTGGATATTTTTAGCTTTGTAATGTTGAAAGAATTTGTATGTCGTGTTGTTTTTATGTTTACTACAAACAAAAATAGCAACATACAAAAAATATAAATGTTTCCTCTTCATAATATAAGTATAGATAAAATCAATTACTTACCAAAAGGTCACGAAAATAAAACTTATTGAATTTTGTATACCCGTCTGTTGTGTATTTACGGAAAGTCGAATCGGCTTTCGCGTAGTCACGGATTAAGATATAAAAGGGATCTTGTGACACGATCTTACTGAATTATCTAGCAGTGCCGAATTCATAATACATCTTCTGATAGTCAGTCAGCAAAATCAAATCAAAATAAATTTATTCAAGTTAGGTTACAAGGTAACACTTATGAATGTCAAAGTTACACTATTTTTTTCTGTGAATTTACATTCACTGCCACGTTCAGCAATAATATTTCGTTTATAAATCATAATTGTAAGGTGCTGCAACCATTGCTCCATGAACTGCTACTGAACATATTTGAGCATTCAATAAAATTTGTTGGAAACCTCTAAAGCAGCAGTATGTTAAATAGGAGCATCCACTTACATGTACATAAATAATCAAGACAAGGCATGATTGTAGTCCGTAGTTTAATCTAACAGCTTGGAAAGATGGCCGATGTGACCTTGTCAAAATTCAAGCACTCAAATATCAACGTGACTTTGCAAAATGTCAATAATCCTAATTAATATTATAAATACGAATGTGAGTTTGATTGTATGATACGGTTACAAGCTTAAACTACTTGACCGATCATTATGAAATTTCACATACACGTTGTCAGGGGTACAGAAAAGAACAAAAGGTACCTGTCTACCATAACAAAAGTACTTTGACCGAAGCCCCAAGCAAACCTGTGGTCCAAATCTAGTTCTAATATAAATATCTTAAAGCAAAAATATCTTATAGTCGTAAAATGTTCCGTATTTATGTCTATGCACGTATGTGCTTTTAGCTAGCTTTATAGTATTATAAAGCTTTAAGATGTGTTGAATTATAGACACGCACTTTTTTATGTGTATTTCTACTAAGATCGATTTTACGATTGTCAGATAAAGGAATATTAAAAAAATCGTTAGTATCCTTACTAATATTATAAATGTGAAAGTTTGTGAGAATGTATGGACGTATGGAAAAAAAACAAAAAAAAACTACTGAACCGATTGCGATGAAACTTGGTATGTAGATACCTGGAGATTTATATTTAGATTATCTTTTTTTTTTTTTTTTACGTGGGGGAATGCATTGACGCATATCCCTCCGCGGGGGCGGGCGGAGGGATTATGTCGGACTCGCCGGGGTAAAAGAAGATGGTAAAGAAATAATGTACCTCCCGGAATACCGACTAAACCTACCACGGTGTTCCTCAACAAAACCACTATCGGCGGGGCCGCGCGAATCGCTTTCGCATGCGGTCGCGACCCCGCCGAGGTTTCGGCCAGGTCAAACCTCAGGGTGGCTGGAGGTCATCGCGCGCCCTCCGGCGCCCGGCTCTGCGGTTGGGGAGAGGGTTTAAACGCTCCCTCTCCCGCTCCGCCGCCTCCTTGATGGAAATTACTTCCTCGCAGAAGGAGGCGACGGCGTTCCACGACCTCTCACTCCGGACCATAGACTGAACTACGGCCGGGAGCGAGAGGGCAACCGATCCGACTGCCGCGATCAACTCACGGCGCTGCGATGCCCAGGCGGGGCAAACCGCCAAAGTGTGCAGCGCCGTGTCCTCTATAACGTCGCGGCAGTCGCCGCAGTGGTGACAACCGGGCGTCTCTTGCCGGCGTATACGACACAGGAACTGGCCAAAACAACCATGGCCAGTCAGTACCTGTGTCAGCCGGAAGGTGAGGGCGCCATGCCGCCTCTCCAGCCACTCCTCAAAAACGGGACTTACCGCCACGATTGTGGCGTGCCCGGGGCTACTATTATCTCGATATTCCCACGGGAACGGGACTTATGCTGGTGAAACCGGAAAAACTAGCCCAAAATAAAATGAGGCCGGTGGCAAATTTTTAATATTTAAAAAAAATCATTGCCTCCTTTTTTATGTTAATAATTAAAGTTATTTTAATCCAAAATGGCCCCGAATAGACGCCACATCTATTAGTCTATTACGAATTATCTAGTTATTAAAAATCATGTCCTAAGGTGCCAAATAAGCATGCAAAATCTGAGAAGTTACACACTTCAAAGGCTGGTATAGGCCTACAAGATACACGTTGATTTATGCCTAGGCTATAAACGCTTGGAATTCTAGAGACGTCATAATATTTCGTATTCTGCCTAGATATATGTAAAGGATAAGACAGACTTTTATAGTACACGAAGCACGTAACAAGCGCAACTTAAAACATATGTTCATCCTTCATGTAGCTTGCCATTTTGTTACTAATTGTTTTATATAATGATTAATATTTACATGCCTAATACAGGCAGAATATAGCCAGAACTATTCACCATTGTTATATCTGGTACCACCTGTATTCTGTGCAAATAAATATTTCTTTCTCTCTTTCTTTTATTTTGTTATATCGTATGCATCGAATCATTAATTACCAATGCGAGCCACCCGCTCAAGTAACCTATATGTATCTCGCTAGTGTGGGCTTCATGCATTTGTCATTAATACTAGCGTCATATTAAAGCACCATACGGATACCATAAGAGTTCACACTCGCCCTTTACAGACACTACAAAAATATTCACCGCGCTGCCAAGACAATGGAGCTTCTGGTCCTCATGCATCCAGAAGTTTGTTAAAGAGGCGCTGTCAGCATAGGAATGCTGGACTGTCATCCAATACCTGTCCCTTGTGCTGACTACACAACGGCTCCATTCATTCAGAGTCAGCAGGTGTCCAACGTAAGACTAATTGCATAGCATCTTGTTGCTGTAAATTTCTATTAATAAAAAATGAAAATAAAAATAAAAAAAACAATTTCATCGTACTGTGATTCGCACACACTATTCGATTTTTGAAATTAAAAATTCTATCAATCGCAGTTCTATATTGGGTACAAGCGAATCGAAATGAAGAATGAATGACTGAATGAACATGAACGAACCATAGTAGAAACAATCGCGAGATGTGAAAGGAAATCGAATTTCCTCCGAGAAATTGACGAGTATAGCTCAGTGACACAGCGTTCATTTTCTACGAGTTATTTTTACTCAAGTACCTCCATTTTGTTATTATTTGTAAGAAGTATTGTCATTTGTAATGATTTTTATGTTGTGCAGAAGAAAAGGGATGTAATATTGTAGAAACAGTAAAAACGAAACATGAATAGCAGAATTAATCATTTATACACGTCGGCGTTCGCAAAAATGAAATTGACGTTGTTGAATTGAAGCATTTATTTTTTCCTCTTTTACATCAACTCTTTTGTGGTCTATAAACTGTTTGGAATATTGTTAATAGTGCCTAATATTGCTAAGGTAGAAACAAAATAAACAAAATGCTTGATATAAGCGATAGACGCAACCTAAAGAGACTTGCAACCGTAGTAACATAAGGACCACGAGAGACCCCTATCTCTTAGAAAAATAATTGTTTTACCAACAAAGGATTTTCATGATTCTATAACGACAAACTATATTCAATACAAGAAAACAACATTAAGTAATCCAATATTTTTAAATTAATACTATAAAGGAATGCAAATGATGATGAATAGAATGGCATAACTAAAGGAAAAATTATTATTTAACAGTTATATGATTTGTGGAATCCGGCACTGGACTAGCGCAGCAGCAATTGCTTAAGAGGAGTATTTTAGAATTTCAGTTTTCACACATACACAGGCTCATGCCTGTTTTTTAGAATCGTAGGCAGAGAATTACGGGTTTCCACTTGTTACTAACCTGGTATACTTATGTCATTTTATCGCATGCAATCTTCATGGCTGTTTATTTGTTAACAGTATATTAAACCTGACCTCCGTCTAGAAAGTTTCAATTCTTCTGCCGACAATTTTTCCGTGTGCCCAAACTATCTTCGCACCAATATTTCTGGTTGAAATGTGCCAACACTTTCCTACGTATTCGATCTTTTCGACTTAATCAGTTTCCTTCTTCGTCCATTCGCAACGAAACTATTCACACACATTTTTGACTCCGAACGAAGTGTTCTGCAAATAAACTCCAAACGTTCAAGTAGGAAAGATCGACCGGTTTGTTTTCACGGAATGCTCGACGATTTTCACTGAATTATTGTTACTAGACCAGACACTGGGGTAATTTCCCTCTTTGGTATTTGGATCTTCGGCGAAGTAGAAAATGCTTGACCATTTCCTGGAATTTTAGCCATAAATTTTCATGTTGATACGTAAAAAGTGAATAATCGTTAGGTTCTTTTAAAGAAAACCGATTCACATGGAACTGGCAAATGTAAACGCACATTTTGGGCTAATTCGAATAATAAGGTAGTCGTCTATTTTTGATTTGAAGCATCATTTTACATACAAGAGAACAAAGCTTCCAAAATAATTATTTTTGTGAAAACGGTATATTTTAAAATTGGGTGTAAGAAAAGGAGGGTTTGTAGTGGGGATGTCCCGCTATCTCTCTCGCATAGATGCAGTAAAACGTCATAATTTGCTTTAATGTAATAAATTTTTTGCTTTACTCCGACTACCAGATATGAAACATTTGTACCCAATTATTTGTTGAGTAGATTTCAAAATTTCTTAAAGTTTGGTTAATGTAACTATTTACAAACGTGAGTCAACTATCCTTTACTGGATGGAAAACTTAATGTTGGCGAACCTGGTAACCAAATATTATTTTTTGAGATTAAACTACATAAATCATAAGACGTGCATTTTAGGAGCTCGGATTCGGTTTGAACTTCACTGGGGTATAACTAGCTAATTAGTAGTACGTCAGGTAAAGAATAGCTATTCTGACAAAAAAATGCACATCGCTATGAAAAATCTACCAGAAATTTTATAAGTATTACTGGATATGGATTCAAGCTTATTTCTCACTGTCTTGCTAGTTTTTGGTTCCACTAAATTCGTAGGTCACAGTGGCTTACCACATAAATACATACATATATAGAATCACGCCTATAATATAATAATAATATATAATAATATTCTACCACATACACACAACACCATCTAGCCCAAATTAAGCAGAGCTTGTACTATGGGTACTAGACAATGGATATACATACATATATACTTTTTTTTTGTAAATACATACATATTATACATAGAAACACCCAGACCAAGACAAACATCCATGTTCATGCACACAAATGTTTGACTTGTGCGGGAATCGAACACGCGACCTTAGGCGTTAACCACTACGCCATCATATTTTTTCGCGGAGGAAGGGCAGAGGCTATGAGTATCAATTTATTACAATCCTGGCATATGCCTCTTGCTTAATTCACTCTTCACGCATGTGTAGTATTTTTATCCTGGCCTTTCTCGGAATGTCTTTGATTAAGTATGAAAACGATTGTTTAGATCCAATCTTTTTCGACTGCCATATTCAATTTATTTGCTATTGAAATTAAACTACTTTATATGGCTTTTATCGCGTTGTTTATATAACACTTTATTACATAATTATTATTTTGAAAACTAAGCTACCCAAGATTTATTAATGTTTTTCTATTTGTCTTTCTATTGTGATATTATGTTGCATTCAATGCGTTCTTCACACAGATTTCAGGCAATTTAAGGCTCCCGGTTACTATACTCATTAATACACAAAATAAAATTGGAACTGTTCAGTGACTCTATATAGGATATAATATTTGAGATAATCGAAACACAATCTTATTCAAAATACAAAATTATTGTTTTGGTTTCTATAAATATTAGTATATAAGAGCTATAGAACACAAAACAATTTTTTTTTTCTGTCTATATGTTTATACGCGTTGGACGCAAAAATTACTACACAAAATTGTATGTAATGTTCACAGTTGTATTACTGAAGATCTAACTAAAAATATGGTGCATGTTTCATCTTCATACATCCGCCTAGGAGTTGATTATTTTGTGTGTAGATCACCTTCTTCTTAAATGTCTACTTCCAAAATCCACGCGAACATAGTCATGGTAAAATGCTAGTACCTTATAAGATTGTCCATTCTAGTGAGCTTATAGTACACAGTTCACTGACGGCTCACGTTAAAAACATTGCATTTTTATGCGAGCGAATACTGAAGTGGTTTCTAGTTGTATGTCAATGTTTGTGAACTCTGCTAAAGCTTTTCGATGTCTTTTTTCAGCTTTTAACCGGTGACCTAGTGATGATTTTGTTTGGGTAACTTTTATATGTTTTTATTTGTAGGAAATGGATTTTTTTTTGTGTGTTTTTGTCGAGTATTGTAGTAGTAGCAAAGGGTTTGGAAGATGTTTTGTACTTTTTAGACAGTGATAGAGCAGCGGTAGCTCAGAGGGAGACCAACAGACTGCAATGCAGAGGATCTCGGGTTCGAATCCACGTCGCGCACCTCTGAGTTTCGGAAGTTATATGACTTTCGAAATTATGTGCGTATTGATTGACAATTATCGCTTGCTCCGTGCCTCGGAGAGCACGTTAAGCCGTCGGTCCCGACTGCCATGAACATATATGGCAGTCGTTATTGGGGAAGTGAACACAAAAGATCCCACTGGGTCGAAGTGTCGCCGATCTGTGCTGACTGGCTCCCACACAAGATAAGATAAGATAAGATAGACAGTGATATTTAATCTTTCTTAGCAATTTCTCATTATATGGTATCTCTTTGATATCTCCTTGCATTTTTACTAACTCGTCCTTTCCTTTTATCGAACATCTAGACTCAAAACAATAACAATTAATGAAGTACATACCAATGACATTAGTATACCACTTAAACTCTTTTAAGATGGCCCGGGGACGAGTAGGGTTTTCACCCTTTATTACTTGTATTCACAAGTACTCCTTTCTGAGCGTGATAAATGATGAAGTCAAATAAATTTTGTACTATCCGTTCACTTGCAACGTCAATAACTATATAGGCAGGTATTCGTTTATATAGTAGATTCTATTGTTTTTTTTATAGCTTAGTTTGGTTCAAAGATCAGAAAAATGTTTGTATGATTTTTCGTCTCCAATCAGTCATAGAAAGATACGGCTTAAACTCAAGTCTTATAACATAATACCTAATTATAATTACAATATACTTGGTATATGGTCAAAATATATGTCCCAAATGATGACCAGATGATCTTTAGAACGACAAAGTGGTTCAAGAGTGAGTAATTGTCTGATACTATGGATATAATTATTATTTAAAAAAATTTAATGCGATTTATAGAAGTCATATTTTCATTGTGAATCAACATGGGTTTTTAATGATGATATAACAAATTCTAATGAAGACTGGCTCGCAGCGGTATTGAATACGATTAATATGCGGATTTTTAAGTGTGATCTTTGGGTCTGGCAAATTATTATTAGGTAGTGGGTTTTTCGTCAGGAAATTCTTAGAAGCAGCATGGAGTCTGGAACTGTGCCTGACGGACGAACACATGAGCGGCAGTCGCTACACTAGACAGGCAATCAATAAAAATATTTTCATACAGAAATAAGTTTATTTCTATATTGAAAATATTTTTAGAAAAACCAAGGGAACAAGTAGAAACGTAAATACAATATTGCTTTAATATTTAATAAGAAATAAACTAGTAAGGACAACTCAATATATTAAAACAATATTTTCTTACTAATAAATAAATAGGCACTCGATCCATCGCAAAAGATGGATAGGCATTTACTCTATTCTCTGGTTCATTTCTTCGCAACGTTGACCAATGGAATTGACCTATGAGAGCAATACTTGGCTTTATTTATTTATAGTATGTCAGAGGTCTGACAATAATGGTTGATGTGTATTACAGTAATACAAATCATATTCCATCAGTGTAATCGATTCAAGTAATTGTTTCGAAAATAGAAAGTTTGTGGTAAAATGATTATTAGACGCATGACTGCCGTTGGTCCATGGCATGATTTTGCTTGAGTGTTTACGTTTCCCGTTCTCTCTTTCTCACTATTAATCCAACATGGTAGGGTCAGTCTTCTTTACTTTCTTCTTCCACTTCGCCCTGTTCCTGACATTATCCTCAAAAGCATTGCATGCATGTCTCTGGGCGACACATGTGGTCTTGCGTCTTCCTCCAGCTCTTTTTCCCGGGACGGATAGTTCCAGTATCTGGTTGCCAACGTAATCTGGTGGTCTTCTCCTTACATATCCATACCATCTCATCCTGGTCTCTTGCAGCTTCTTTGCTATGTCACAGACCTGTAGTTCTTAAAAACGACAAACTGTTAAAATATAGCTAACACGTCCAGGGAGCGCCAGTGTGTGTGACGATGGAAGTATCTTTGCCTTTTAATGGAATGGGATTTAAAAAGTATAGTCAATCATATATGTAAATAGTGTAAAAGGTAGACAGCATGGAGAAAGATGAGATGGAAGTCCGTCTTTGGCAAGGTGTTTATATGCCATACTTGATATACTATAAAAAGTTGTTGCCGATGTCAGTTATTTTATTGATATAACATCATTTTTAAACATATGATCCAATTATTGCTTTCTGAAAACTATCAAATTAATTATAAGACGCATACTTAAGGAAATAATAAGAAAAAAGAAAAAAAGCTGATAACTGATCAAAGATGTTTTACAGAGAAGATAAAAGCTATTTAGCAACTTAATTATTTATTATATTATTAGGTTAAAAACAATTATAATAGGGTAGTTGACTCATACCGCACGATCTCGTTCGAGGCTGCGAGCCTCCTCGCCGGATCGATGCCATGGGACCTGGAAGCGGCGCTCCTGGCGTCGCTCTATCGTTGGCGCCAGGAGGCGCTAGTTCGGGGCGAGGGACCGGATCTTCCCGCTGTCAAAGCGGCAAGGTCCGAGCTCCGCCAGGTCCTAGTGGCAAATTGGAAGGAGCGACTTGTGCACCCCAGTGCCGGGCACGCCACGATCGTGGCGGTAAGTCCCGTGTTTGAGGAGTGGCTGGAGAGGCGGCATGGCGCCCTCACCTTCCGGCTGACACAGGTATTGACTGGCCACGGTTGTTTTGGCCGGTTCCTGTGTCGTATACGCCGGCAAGAGACGCCCGGTTGTCACCACTGCGGCGACTGCCGTGACGTTGTAGAGGACACGGCGCTGCACACTTCGGCGGTTTGCCCCGCCTGGGCATCGCAGCGCCGTGATTTGATCGCGGCAGTCGGATCGGTTGCCCTCTCGCTCCCGGCCGTAGTTCAGTCTATGGTCCGGAGTGAGAGGTCGTGGAACGCCGTCGTCTCCTTTTGCGAGGAAGTGATTTCCATCAAGGAGGCGGCGGAGCGGGAGAGAGAGCGTTTAAACCCTCTCCCCAACCGCAGAGCCGGGCGCCGGAGGGCGCGCGATGACCTCCAGCCACCCTGAGGTTTGACCTGGGGGTGGCGGGCTTTGTGGGCCTGCCCGCCATCCGTTCAGCACCAGGTCCGAGAGGCGGCGTGCGTGTTCCCACGCGCGCCTCTGTGTCGAGTCCGTCTCGTCCCTCTAGGGGGGAGACAGTAGGGAATTTTTGAGGGAGCCTGCCGTTTCATACGGCGGGCAGAAACCTCGGCGGGGTCGCGACCGCATGCGAAAGCGATTCGCGCGGCCCCGCCGATAGTGGTTTGGTCGAGGAACACCGTGGTAGGTTTAGTCGGTATTCCGGGAGGTACATTATTTCTTTTCCATCTTTCTTTTACCCCGGCGAGTCCGACATAATCCCTCCGCCCGCCCCCGCGGAGGGATATGCGTCATTGCATTCCCCCACGTAAAAAAAAAAAAAAAAAAAAAGGGTAGTTGACTCATATTTTTTTTATTATTTAAGTGAAATGGTTACTTTATCCAAAATCCAATATACGAAGGTATTCTTAATCTGCCTACATTTAAATATTGTATATGCGTTCAAATCTAGTAGTAGGAGTAATTGTATAATGACAAAAAAAGGATGCACGATACAAACTGTAATGAAAGCGGAGTTTTTTATTTTTTTTGCGTTCGGGAATGCATTGACGCCTACCCCTCCGCGGGGGCGGGTGGAGGTGTTATGTCAGACTCGCCGGGGTAAATGAGAAATATGGAATAAGAATAATGTACCTCCCGGAATACCGACTAAACCCACCACGGTGTTCCTCGACAAAAAGTCGAGTCGCGGTCGTGACCCCGTCGAGGTTTCGGCCCGCTGTATGAAACGGCAGCCACTACGCGATAAGACCTACCCTATAGTCACTTCTCAATAAAATCCTACTGTCCCGGCGGGCGGAGAACACGCACGCCGCCTCTCGGACCTGGTACTGATCGGGTGGTGGGCAGGCCCACAAAGCCTACCACCCGGTCAAACCACAGGGTGGCTGGAGGTCATCTCGCGCCCTCCGGCGCCCGACTCTGCGGTTGGGAAGAGGGTTTAAGCGATCCCTTTCCCGTTCCGCCGCCTCCTTGATGGAAATCACTTCCTCACAGAAGGAGGCGACGGCGTTCCACGACCTCTCACTCCGGACCATAGACTGAACTACAGCCGGGAGCGTGATGTAAGCGCTATTTAAACGCAGCTGTCTGAGGGGTATAGCGAGATGTCGCCACTACACCCCTCCTTTTGTTGTATAAAAACTTGAAATTTTAATTAAGTATTCCCTTATTTTGCATCCAATTTTTATATTGTTTGCGCATATACAGGGCAGGCGCGTGCGCTTCATACAAGCAAATAAGCACTGCATACCCTAGTCCGCTGGCTTATGTAAATCTATATAATCGAAATTGATTTATTAAATACTACAATATAATATACAGATATATACACACAAAAACATTTATAAATGAAATGTAGTGCCCTCGCAGAGGTTTCGGGTAGGGCGTGCATACCCTACCATAAATCCTTGTGCACGCCTCTGATACAGGGTGTCCCAGAAGTCGACGTCAAGCCGGAATCAGGTAACAGGCTATATTATAAGAGCTATCAGAAAAATATAAAATAAATCTAAGGCATTTAAAAAGAATCAAAAAAATCTACACCCCTTGATGTGATTTTCATTCCTGTTACTACAGATATTTACTTTTAGTTTTTTTTTGTTAGTTAATCTCGAATACTTTAAGCTCCCGATTTTATTCGATTATTCTGATAGATGTTATAACTAGCCTATTACCTGATTCCTTGATGGCTTGACGTCGACTTCTATTGATTGCTATTTGCTTTTATATCATGTAAGTAAAATAATAATTTTAGTTGTATAATAGTGATTGTTTTCTCTTAATATTGTAATGCTTGAATTGCACTAAGTTATAAGCACTCATATCATTGTACACACACAACTTACGTACACTTAGTTGACAATAAATTATTTGAATTTGAATTAATATAATAATTAATGCTAGATACTTAAAACAAAGTTTCCTCGTACTCCCACGAGATATCCCTCCAATTATACTCTGAAGCATACAAGCATCGATTCCCTAATGTAAATTAGCTTCAAACAAAGCATTTGAATGCTAAAACAGTGCAGTCCCAAGAATTGGGGCTGTAACATCTTACTAATGGGCAATGAGGGCATTTTGGAATGTCCCCCTAATAGTACATTTTGTAGGTAAGACGCATGCATTTAAATTGATGGAATTTTCCTCCATTTTGTGCTATGTAGGGTGAAAACTCATTACTATAAAGGTTTTAATTGCGAACAATTTTTGAGTGTATAGGGGAAGGTACTACAACATTGTTTTAACAGCCGACGGATATTAAGGAGGGGTGCAATATAATTGAAGATTTTGTTTGCACACGTCCGTCTTTGATAATATAACTCCAGAAAAGCTAAGTAGATTTTAATTTGTTTTTCATGTTTAAAGTTATTATTTTTGGCTGCCTTGGTAGCGCAGTGGTAGTGAATACGGCTTTTAAATGAGGTTGTACGTTCGGTTATCGGGTCGGGCATATTGTTATAAAACAGGATTTTGGTTTTCTGGGCGGTATGGGTAGGGTGTTTTTTAAAATAAACATATGATAAAGTATAAAGTTCAAATTAGTACGTGAAGTTATAAAATCTTTTGTAACCGTATGCTTCTTTATTAAGGTATATACCTTAATAAAGAAGAATAAATGTTTCTCTGTAAATTTCTACAGCTATCAATATTAGGTTTTAAGAAACCAATGCTGTAGATGCAACATAGAAACTGAATGTGGACCATGCGTAGTCATAGTGAGGGGAGACAATTAAATTATTTATTCATTTATTTACCTCATGGAAAACTTACCTATGATGTATAACAATGACATAATAGGTAACGGTAAGCCAATTATAAGTTTTCACTCATAGAACTATAATGGAAAATAAATGAACCGCAGTGTACATTTACCAACTGCTTACTACATAGTATCATGATATTTAGTGCTAAAATAGATCTTAAATGTAAAATGGCGTAGTGGGTAGTGTAACCGACTGCCACGCCTGAGGTCGCGGGTTCGATTCCCGCTCAAGTCAAACATTTGTGTGCATGAACATGGATGTTTGTCTTGGTCTGGGTGTTTCTATGTATAATATGTATGTATTTACAAAAAAAAAAAAGTATATATGTATGTTTATCCATTGTCTAGTACCCATAGTACAAGCTCTGCTTAGTTTGGGCTAGATGGTGATGTGTGTATGTAGTAGAATATTATATTATATTATATTATATATATTATTTTAAAAAGTTATCAATTAAGCACTTCCGTGCTCGCGACATCCTACTAGAAAATTTATCTATGTCATAGGTTCTGCACATTTTGTTAAGGTTCCTGCTTGCTCGCACACAATAGCTTTTGCCTGTAGTTTAATTAATTGAATTTAAATAAAAGCGTTCTTATTTTTTAAATTTGTGTCCGGTAACTCTACAATCAAAAATTAACGGACACAAAGCACACCAAAATTGTGTCGTGTAGGATTCGAATCTATAACACTCGGCGTGACGTCAACGGCGAATCGATAGCTTACCTGCTACACCATCAGTCCTGTGTGATCAATATGGCCGCTTATACTAATTTTTACTTTAAGATTTCCAATTAATATTTGAAGATAAGTACACATAAAATAAGTAGCTGGAATTTGACGAAGATAAATAAATTGACACCATATTTCTTATACCTATTTATATTTACGGAGATAGTACGGTTAACACAAAAATGTTTGTCTTCATACTTACCTAATAATATTATACTCTTCACGCTTGTATTTCCTTTACTGGGGTAGGCAGATATCAAATCGTTCGATTAGTTGTCTGAATATTCTTGATTGTTCGACAATAACGTCTGGATATCGGATCAGCTAATGTCCGCAAAAGCTCAGCTATATTATTATTTGACATTAATATCATCTCTGAAAGCATTGGTTCTGCCCGCGCTAGAACGAAACAGCTCATTACAGGCATATAGCTTGGTCCCGTTCACACGTACGCACTTAAAATTATAGTACGCAATTATAATTATAGTATATTAGAAGTAGCTAAAATAAAAGATAGCAGAGAAAAATAGCGATACCTAACCAAAAACAATATGGTTGCACGATTACGCGAATTTTACATATTTAAATGTAAATAAATTATACGAATTATGTCGCTTAAAAAATATTTTTCTTTTTAACTATTTAAGATGATGCTACTCCCAATGTGTTAAAGTTTATATATATATGTAGTTACATGTTTATTTCAAAGTACCCCAAACATATTTTAATTAATTGTGCTGCTATTTGCACAGAATGAGCTCAAAGTGTTATGAATTCATGCATCTTACTACTAACCTAGTATTTTTCTGGAGATTATATTCTGCTTACTAAGCTGCACCAAAATTATCTAGGATTAGCTTTAGATGATTATAAACATATTGTAAAAATACATAATTATATAAAATAAACCATGCTATTCAAGTCCATATCGACTGACAAACGCAAAAATACAAGAATTTATGTACTCGTAAAGTAACAAAATCAGTTCTTATAGAATATCAAAGAACTGAAGCTCGAGTAAACCTCTTCTTGTTTTAATTTTTCATGTTACAAGCCTCACTTTTTGCCGTCTCTACCCCCGAGACGGTGCAACGCAGTCAAAACCGCGCTTAGGTAAATACAAAACTCAAATATTTATGGAACTTACGCGTAAGCTCCGTATTTGTGTAGGGAAAAGAAAATTCGGATACCAATGTATGTGTCAGAAATATGGAATGTCTGTTTTTGTATACTGTCATAGAAACGTATGGAGCTCTATCTTGTGAATAGAGTAATGTTCGGGTGAGAAATAACGGAGGGCAAATGTGTTTATTCTTGAAACTTTTAGAATACTACGTACTAGTTTTTCCCTGCGGGTTCACCCGCGTAAGTCCCATTACCGTGGGAATATCGGGATATGTGTAAAGTAGCCTATGTGTGAATCCAGGTCTCCAGCTATGTACATACCAAGTTTCATCGCAATCAGTCCAGTAGTTTTTGCGTGAAAGAGTAACAAACATCCATACATCCATACAAATTTTCGCGTTTATAATATTAGTAAGGATAATTATGATGTAAAAGAGATCACTGCGTAAGTGGTCGCCACGCCATTGCCACGGCGTCGAGTGTTCTGGATTAGATCCACTAATAGATATTCCGAGTAATGAAGTACGATTTAAAATAAGTATTTCTGTTTAACCCTTCGATTAAACGAAAAGCTTTACCAACTAATGATTAAATAAATACCCGTACACTAGATTAAATTCCAATTAACTTTTTCCTACAAAAATAATACGCGCAATATCACCGTCAATATCATTGCCGTTCTATTTTAATCAGGCGCTCCAATTACCCAAGCCATTCATCCAAGGCGCTTTATTTCGCTCAGTGTTGTATACAAACGTATTTCAAATGATGCTATTATTTAATACGGATTAACAGGCCCAGGTACATTACAGGATGAGCCATTAGGCGGTTTTGGTGTGCAAAATTGGTGTCCATTTGGCGGCCGCAATGGTGCAGCTAAATCGCAGAAGGACTTAATTCCGTTATGGTTGGCAAATTGTGATTGTTCAGTTGTACGTAACGTTTAATTGTGGGTTGTGAATTTTTTAGGTTGTTGTGGCCATTGTAAATTTTGTTAATGTTTGTAATATGCATTAGTTTGGTGTTTGGTTGGCCGTTGATTTTGTACTTGGTATTTACGTAGGCAAAGTTGTTTGGAGTATGGCCAAGAAAACAAAGAGGAAGCACATCGGCCGTAAGTATACTTTATGTGGTAGCGGCCTCGATGGCGTAATGGTTAGTGTATCCGACTGCCACGCCTGAGGTCGCGGGTTCGATTCCCGCACAAGTCAAACATTTATGTGCATGAACATGGATGTTTTGGGTGTTTCTATGTATAATATGTATGTATTTACAAAAAAAGTATATATGTTTATCCATTGTCTAGTACCCATACTACAAGCCCTGCTTAGTTTGGGCTAGATAGTGTTGTGTGTATGTGATAGAATATCTACATACTAATATTATAAAGGTGGAGAGTTTGTTTGTTTAGTTGGTTGAACGCGCTAATCTCAGGAACTACTGGTTCGAATTGAAAAATTATTTTAGTGTTGAATAGCCCATTTATCGAGAAAGGCTATAGGCTATATAACGTCACGCTACGACCAATAAATAGGAGCGGAGCAGCAATGAAAAATGTTGCAGAAATGGGGTATATTCTCTTTTCTTATATGAAGCAGACGAAGATGCGCGGGTCAGCTAGTTATAATAATAAAAAACAAGGGTTTTAAGACTGCGCTGAGCGAAAAGTGCTAAAACAAGCGGTCACAGTTAAGTTGATAAAATCAACACGTTTTGTTTAATACTAATATAAAATATACATTTACCATAACAATGAATGTGTTTACAATTACACTGTGTAAAAAACTTAAAATAATTAATATTTACGCCTACAAAATTACGTAAATTTGCAGAAAAAATGCAAAAACGTAAGCTCGTGTTACGTGATTTTAGATTATAATAGTAGAAATCTATTCTATTTTATAGCTTAAACGAAACATAAATAGTTATATTACAATTTGTCCGTCCCAAATATTTAAGTTATTGGTTGACAATAAAGATACAAATTATTAAAAAAAGCACATCAAATCCTCCATACAATTTTACTATGGCGGCCGCGCGCCGATTTGAATATGGAGCTCTGTCATTCAGTCCAACTGCGTCTGACGCTCGGCGCAGTCTTAAATGAGTGTTAATGCTTCGTTTTGAAAATTGATTCTACGTGAGACTAATATTCGCTACCGTTACATATTTGTCATACAATATATTATTAATATGGCTTAAGTGGTCGCCTCGTCACTGCTGCCGTGCCGTGTATTGTGGGTTCGATTCCCACGTGGGGCAAAACTTTGGGTCATTTACAAATAGTTGTGCGAGTATGGGTGTTCTTTGCGTCCGTTGTTTGAATGTTTGTAAAATCGCCCGTGATACAGGAATAAGTTCTAGTTCTGTAATTGTCTAACTAAAACAAAACAAACTTATGTAAGTTTTTAAATACTAGCGGTCGCCAAGTGGTCGAGATTCGCCCATAATTGATTTAAATTTTAAGTGCGATCGTTATTAAGGTTTTATTGTCTATAACTATACCCTTATAATCACATTTAATTTAATCACCTACTCCGCACACATATCTAATGTAGCTACGAAGAATTCTACGACATCAGCCGAAGGATGCCGAAATACTACGAACGCGTTTCGACTGCTTGTGTCAAATACATGGTTGTGTGCATATAGTGCTTATTCATTAATTTAATATGTTTCTGATGCATATTTTATAAAAATATTAGGATTCGCCGCCTTCTCTATATAAACTTTAACTGTGCCAAATTACATATTCCTCCGTCCACGCAATTTTCGTAAAAAGGGGTACAAAGTTTTTGCTTTACGTATTAATAGGTACTAGGTATATCAACCAAACAATGCCGAAATGCTACGAACGCGATTCGACTGCGTGTGTTAAATGCATGGTTGTGTGCGTGTAGTGTTTTTTCATTAATTTAATGTATTTCTAATGCACATTTTATAGAGATATTAGGATTGGCCCCTCCTTCTCCATATAAACTTTAACTATGCCCAATTTAATATATCGCCGTCCGCACAATTTTTTGTAAAAAGGGGTACAAAGTTTTTGCTTAACGTATTAATATATAGATACTAGCAGTCGCCTAGTGGTCAAAATTCGACCAAAATTCCTAAGCTTGCTACTTTGTTTTCTGTTTTTCTCTTTGACATATAAATATGGTATAGGTAACCATAGTTACAAAGAATTGTATGACGCCAGACGAACAATGTCGCAATATTATTAACGCGATTTGACTGCGTGTGTCAAATGTATGGTTGCATATTTTATAAAAAATATTAGAATATTTTAACTGTGCCGAATTTCATATTCCTCCGTCCGTGCAATTTTTGTAAAAAGGGGTACAAAGTTTTTGCATCACGTATTAATATATAGATGTTACTACATGCCTTTACACAACAAGTAATAAGGTGAACACGACACCATAGTTAGTTGTTTAGTAAAACTGACATGTTTTTAATTAGCACACAAAGTTTAGTCTGGCTGGGTTTGCTCTGTAAATTTAATACCATTGGCAAATAATAGAAGTGTTTTACATGTGCTACATTTTTTATGTACTGATAGAGTACAAACGAGTAATTAAAATATCTTTATTAATATTATAATAGGAGTTTTATTCTTCTCTTCTTTTTTTTCCTATGGTTAGTGGCCAATCTGTTGTCAAGAGTTGTTCAAGCCGCCCGTAGGCCTCTGATATGGCTTAACGACTGCTATCAATTTGGCAACAACCGAGAATCGACTTTTTGGGTTGGTACATAAGTTGTATTGTAATCAAAATAATCTATTAAACATAATATATACACAAATTATTTACAAGAAAAATATAAACTAAACACAAAAATAAAACTGCAAAATCAGAAAGCGTCATAATATTCCTCCGCATCGTCGTCAATTGGCAACGTGCCCAGAAGACTGGCAGCATTGCCACGTTGAATGGCAATACTTATTCTTAGTGCAAAGAAAATACCAGCCCTCTGGTCACGCGAAGTGCCGATGAGCCACTTAGCTAGGTCTCTATAAACAGACCTAGCACTTGGACCCCATGGCCCCAGCGTTTCGACACCAAACGGCTCAAATATGTACTCACCAATAAGGTTTTGATATTTACGCCGTTTGAGCGTCTCCGCTGATGCAGCAGCAGCACCAGCGCAACCCGCTGTGCTAGAAAGATGTGATGGCGCAAGGGTGTCGACACAAGTTGCGTCCCACACCAAAGGCCTACCCATTTTCCATGGCAGTAATGACATACCATCTGGTCTCTTGCCATCGTCGCGTACCAAGCCGTGAGGTTCAAGCTGAGCCGGGACGCCAGCGGTGACAAGAGCTCGACGGAGTATGTTATTCAGGTTGGCGTGTCGTGATATACGACCAGCACTCCTGCTGCATGATAGGCCATGGTGACCGAGACTGTCGACGGCTTCTCCACAAAGACACCGATGCGGAGAAACACAAGGAGAACCTAAGCGCAAACAAGAAGCAATGCGGAAGGTCGTATCGTCCATCATAGTACCTATGTTGGACGACGGGAGCGCCTGAAGCCAAAGGCCCGACTCCCACTCTCCCACAGCCAGCAAGCGAGCACGTTCAGCAGCACAGGACGATGTATTTATGAGATTTTCTCGAACCATGCTGCATAACGGCCCATCCCACTGTCTCTGAGAAAGGCGGTTTTCGGGTAACTCAGTGCTTGGGCAAGCAAGTCTCCAAGCGTTCACGGCGTCGGTCATGCACAGCACTTCAGAATTAACCAGTGTAGGTGCCAAGATTTTCCTGGTCAATTCCTCCGTGCTATGGACCGAAGATAGGAACGCTGGTAAACTTACATCAGTAATTTTTCGAATGCCGAGGCCGCCCAAGCTTACTGGCAAGCTCGCTTGTAGCCACGCCCGGTCGTTAATGGCCACATTTAAAAGTTTAATAAGAGTGTTCTGTATATTTTTATCAATTTTTGCTAAAAGTGTTAAATGTTTCCAAAAGTGTGAAGACCGAAGAGCATGCGTAAATTTAGGGACGAAAAGACAGTATCGAATAATTGTAAAAGCCGAATGTGTATTAATTTTGAATAACCTATATGACGTTTCACAAAAATTTTGAATTTTCTCTTCTATAAAATTATCAAAACCTTCATCTAAAATTGGGGACCCAAGGAGGCGAAGAGAGGTTTTATCTAAAAGTTTAATATTAGGTGCCAAAGAATTGAATTTAGATAATACCGATAGATTATTGATGTTATTGCTGACAAAAATTTCACATTTGCTTGGATTAAGTTCCAAACCTATTAACTGAAATTTATTTTTTAAATGTGCCAAGTCTTGTAATACTGTATCTACATCTCCTCCTAGGGTGCCATCGTCTAGGTACCAGATATTAAATTTTGAATTTAGCTGCTTAATGATGGGGTGAATAGCTAAACTAAACATTACTGGCCCGAGAGGCTCACCTTGTTGACAACCAACGGCTGATTCCAAAAGGTTTTCCTTATAGATTAATTTTGATGGATACCTGTAACATTGCCAAATGAACTTATAAATTTTGGGAGTTTCTAATTTTACTTGTGTCAACAATGTGTCCCTATGCACTGAGTTAAAGGCATTCTTTAAGTCAACCTTCAAGATAACGTCACCGCCGCTACAGCCAAGGTATGTTGACAAGGCGTGTATGGCAGCCTCACAGCCCCCTTTAGACCCAAAGCCAAGTTGTAGGGGCTGGAACTTTTTCGCTAGGCTTGTGCTGTAATATTTACAGCATAATTTGGCTGCCATACGCCTGTAAGTACACCCTACGGCAATAGGCCGAATACCACCATCCTTTTTCCGAAGGGCACATAAATTTGCACCGTATAAAACATCGATGATGGCATCGTCCACATTGCCGGAGAGCATAATATTCATTAAAGCCGTCAGCTCCCTCAACAGTGCGTCGCCAGCCGCCCCGGCGCTCGAACATACAAGATCTTTTAGATGTTGTGGTGTCAAACCATCGAGGCCGCCAGCAGACCCACTCCGAAAAGAGCAAACGGCTGCAAGAACATCCTTGGCTGTAATACTGAGGTATTCAGTATCTGAACTAGGAGGGTCAGGATAGGTGAGGTTATCAGATGGCGTTGGATGCTTGCTCTGCAGACTAGCGAGTGTATCTGGAGAGCAAGGCGCCACCACATCTCTACTAAATAATAGCCAGGACGCGCCCCTTATATCACCTTCCCTTAATTTTGATTCTACCGAATTTTGTATTGAGCTGTTACGGTAACTGGGCAATTTTGAATTAATAGTGCATATCGAAACATGACAATTTTCTTTAACTTTGGCTGTTAAAGATTTTGGTGAGGTCCGGTCTTCTTGTACATGGAGTATTCTATACGGGAAGGTGAGTAGTTGTTCCCAAGCTGTTGTTGAGTTCTCCCGGACGACAAGACCAATGCAGTGAGCCAAACTTTGGGCCACCGAGGGTTTAACGCCGCGGGGAACTCGTTTCAAAACCGGAGTACAATTTTTTAAATGTCCTAGGTATTGCCAAAATGGAATTTGGGGTGCAACTGCATTTGTCACTGTAGATGTATCGGGGCAAGGAAGTACATTTTGGTTTTTGTGTACTTTACCAATATGTACTTTCAAGCCCCGTTTACCTTTAAAGAAACGAGCCTGGGAACAAGAGGGGCAACGTACGAGGTTAGTTAGAGATGTAGAAGATTGACTGGCACTTACTTCCACATCACTTGTAGCGCTCGAACCTTGTAACATTAAAAATATGATTACACTTAACTTACACTATAAAATATTTACAATATGAAAAAGTGAACAAAACTAAAACTAATGTAGAAAAACTGGGTGACATTTGTCAAATTTATATTTTTTCTGCATGGTGACTGGTGCGTCGCCGCGTCTCCTTGGTGCCGGCGTAGCGTCCCGTCAAGACTCCACCAAAGACAAGGGCAAACCAATATATGACTTGTTTAGTTGGGATGCTGGAATCCTTAATACAGTATATGTGTCTATTTCCGCTTTCAATTAAATTGATTATTTATAGTTTGCCTTAAAAATGGTGCAAATATCATAATTATGGAAATACGTATTCCAAAAAATGTTATACGATGTTCTTAAAGAAGTAAATAATCTCTTAACCTGTACTTATGCAGTCAACGGCTGTACAATCGTCACCTTAGTAATAATAGACCATGCGCACAATTATATGAAAAAACCTACGGAACCCTAAAGTATCTACAGCCCTTTAAGCCGTAATACCCTAAGGCTCTAGACTTCTTCTTCTCCCTAGCCTTTATTATTCCCAAGTAATCCTAATCTAACCGGATTTGATTGGATATCAGTTTTTACACGGAGCGGCTGCCACCTGACCTCCGCGACCCCAAGGTTAACTATGACCTAGGACTAGACCAGTATCAGGATATTATGGGCACTGACTTTACAATAACGATACGAGCCATAGATGTTCATGGCAGCCGGGACCGACCGCTTAACGTATTCTCCGAGGCACGGAGCAGACGATAATTGTCAATCAATACGCACATAATTTCGAAAAGTCATATAACTTCTGAAAGTCAGAGGTGCGCTAAATGTGTTCGAACCCGAGACCCTCTGCATTGCAGTCTTTTGGTCTCCCCACTGAGCTATCGCTGCTGCACCCTAAGGCTCTAGCCTACCATATACTATGTGATGAATAAATAAATAGACAGATAAATTCGGGATGCCTGCACCATGCGTCCTATGGTAACAGGCGAATAGTTGACGGGATGTCCAGATTGAGGATAGATAACTCACTGCCAGTCGAGCAAGGGGGAGATGGAGCGCTTAAACTCTCTCCTCAGCCGCAGAGCCGGGCGCCAGAGGGCGCGAGATGACCTCCAGCCACCCTGAGGCCACGGCCCACGGCTTTGTGGGCCTGACCGCTATCCGATCAGCACCAGATCCGAGAGACGGCGTGCGTGTTTCCACGCGCGCCTCGGTGTCGAGTCCGTCTTCCCTCTAGGGGAGAGACAGTAGAGTTTATAATGAATGAGTGCCTTTGGGTAGGTCTCTTCGTGTAGTGGCCTACCGTTTCATACGGCGGACCAAAACCTCGGCGGGGTCGCGACCACATGTGCACGTGATTCGCGCGGCCCCGTCGAAAGCGGTTTTGTTGAGGAACACGGTGGTAGGTTTAGTCGGTATTCCGGCAGGTACATTACTATCATTCTTATTCCATCTTTCTCTTTCCCCAGTGAGTCCGCCATAAACGCTTCGCCCGCCCCCGCGGAGGGTATGCGTCAATGCATTCCACCACGTAAAGAAACAAAAAATAAAAATAAAAATCTGCCAGTCGAGCAGACTCACATGACTGATCAGATATGGCTAAAGGTATTTTGGCCACAGTGAGAGGTTGGTAAGGTATTGAGTCAACGGCCATAATCTTATCCTAAACTCCATGCTCATGCTTGTGACCATGAACGTACATAACGTAACATAAGCAGTATTTAAATATAGGACTTATATTCTTGCTAGCTATAAGTAATGTACTTGTTATTCTATGATTTATTCTACGTCTACGCAGTAAGAATACAGGTACTTAATTTAAAAAATCTGTTGCCTTTTTAAGTATTCCACCTACGACAAACAGAGCAGAACAAATTCTGTTTGCGTTCATTTTATAAAGCAAAAAACGATCTTGTATGAAAAAGTGATATTTAGGCGCCCCTAACCTTGATAACAATTCACGGAATCGATAGAAAGCAAAGCTCCTGTCAGAAATGTCATTGTAAGTTGTATGAACATGGAATGAATAATACGAGTAGGCATTACGAAAGTTTAATGGAGATTATATTCCTTATTATACAGGGTTTCCGGTAATTAATGGATAACCTGGATATCTCTTATAGTGGAATAGTGGAACTGATTCAGAAAAAAACGTGGCCGTTCAGAAAAAAAAAATATGAAAAAAAACTATCCTAACTACTACCTGAGACGTGTTTTTTTTATTACCATGTATAACTTTCTTGTATACTATGACCATAACTGAATGAAATCCATCGGATTTTTTGTTGTTTTATTATTAAACACTAATTATGCTAATATACAGACAGTCAAAAGTATGCTATGCTAATATAGCTTGCACTTCTTAAAATATATATATATTTTTTTTTTTCATTTATCTGAACGGCCTTCAGTTCTGCTATAAGACATTTCAAGGTTATCCATTAATTACCGGTCAGCCTGTATACAAACATAGACTACTTATATTATCTCGGAAAAAGTACACTAACACGCTGCCCTCTAAGTTTCTAGCCCCATGTTATAGGGGCCTTGCTGCTACTAAAGATTTCTACAGAAATGACCTGTTTGACTATTGCAATGTTGGGCAGCACTGGCAGTGTCGCTATGCAATATTGAGCATCCCAGCAGGGTCGCCATGCAATTTTCGGTGTAAGGAGGCGAAATGAAAGATGTCGCTTTGGCAGTAAAGTCCTGTGTAATGACTACTTACAAACGATCATATTATATGGCAGGGAAAGCGCGTCATACACAATACTATGAATCGAGAATTAAACGCCACGGCGTTTCTTATCAAAATAATTTATCAATTTATTTTTATTTTAATTCTATTTATTAACATATTCATATATACGCTATAATACTTATAAATGCAACATTATAAAAATGAACGGATTGGTATACACGTAAAGCTCCAGAACTTATTACTTACTAAGCGAAACGCAGTAACCATGTAACTCCTCTTACGTCGCGTTCTTCTAAGAAGGAGGTAGTATCCGGGTATGTTGGCTCATACGTATCGTAACCAAGTAATTGACACAAAATTGCTTTGGCCTCTGTAAAAAACAATTTAATATTTATTTATATGATTATCTGTATGTACACATGGCTACACATCAAGTTAGACACCCTATATACGCATAACTACGCTACATACAAAATAGAGAATTGTCGGAAATGGATAGAGCATAGTGGTGTCGATATAATGGTAAGGATAGAGCGTTGCGTCCCGTATAACAAAAATATAACGCTCTCTCTCGCACGATTCGCAGCGTTCCACTTCTAATAGTTCAAAGTCCAAACAGTCTAGGTTGATGTGTCGTTGTGTGTACTAACGGTAGCGACCATAGCATAGTAGGAGACCGTTGGACTGCCGCACAGAGGTCTCGAATTCGATCCCAAGACGCGCATCTATGACATTTCGTAGTTATGTGCGTATTAAATACCTATTTAATTATCGCTTGCTCTAATGACAAAGGAAAAATATTATGAGGAGACCTGCCTGTCCGAGAGTTCTCCATAATGTTCTCGGAGATATGTAAAGTCTGCCAACCCGCACTGGGTTAGCGTGGTGGACTATGGCTCACACTGAGAAGAGGCCCGTGCCCAGCAGTGGGACAGTTTAATACAGGGTTGAGGCGCTCATAGCCAGTTGCACTCACTGATCGGTAAACGATTAGCGAGGTTAAGCAACGTTGGCTGCGGTCAGTCTATAGATAGGTAACCACTTAGTGGTATTTCATCTAAGCGTCTCCGTGCTTCGGAGGGCACGTAAAAAGTCGGTCCTGGTTGTTGCTAAGTTGACAGCAGTCGTTAAGCCATGTTAGAGGCCTACGGGCGGCTTGAACAACTCTTGACAACAAGTTGGCCACTAACCACACGAAAAGAAAAAAAAAGAAGAAAATACAGTGTTGAAATTATTCTTAAAATGTACTAAATAAAATTAAATTTCATAATTATGTAGAAGTAAGTATAAATTCTTAGAAATTTGACGGCATTTATTACAATACTAGATAACTTTGAATAGATAACATTTAAGTAGCTGCTACTTAAAAGTTTATAACTTGTCATGGCAACCTGCAGAAGTTTCTCTTTCAACATATATATGTATTTTTATAGAATCAAGGTAGCAACATCAAAACATCCAACATGGCCATTTACATTTCAACGATGAAGGAAAACATAATGTGGAAACTCCATATTTGAAATTTCTCCATAATGTTCTTGAAGATTTATGACGTCAGCCTATCCACGATAGAACAGCGTGGTGGACTGTAGCGTTCTAACACTCAAAACAGGCCCGTAATCCTACCTTAATTCTATAAATTCAAATGTGAGTTGGTTCGTTTGTTACGCTTACACGCCTTAACAACTCGTTATGCATTAGTTGCCTTTAAAATAAAAAATCTCTTTGTTAACAAAGAGATTCTTTATTTATCACTGTTTACAAAATTTTGAAAATATTACGCTACTACTACTATTGATTTTATTTTACTAATTTATAAGCTAATACAATTATTTAAACTATTAAATCTATTTATTTTTGGTTTACACTTTCTCCGACGTTTAGGTTGCTTTTCAGCAGCCATGGGCACGGGGCACTCCCCGTGACCAAGGCTTTTGTATTAGCTTATAAATTAGTAAAATAAAATCAATAGTAGTAGTAGCGTAATATTTTCAAAATTTTGTAATACAGTGATAAATAAACAACGCGATGAAATCCGTATATAGTAGTTTAATTTCAATGAATAACATTCGCGTAAACAGAAGACAATATTAAAGAGATTC
Source organism: Catocala nupta (assembly GCA_963675205.1). NCBI lineage: Eukaryota > Metazoa > Arthropoda > Insecta > Lepidoptera > Erebidae > Catocala > Catocala nupta. The sequence goes on from OY776087.1 coordinate 4,977,806, forward strand.
TTTTCTTTTCCAGTTCTTAGTTGTATCAACAAAGAGTTTACTTTCTTTTAAAGGCAACTCCCGCATCAAGAATCTCGTCCTGTAAGAAAGTATAAGCTCGTATAGTGAACCATACGAGCCTTTACTTTCTTTTAAAGATAACTTCTACATGAATCCTCATAATTATCTTTACTCTCTATGTCCTGTTCTGTTCCCCTGACAAAGTTTATGCGAAATTTCATAATGCGTGTCGAGTTGTTAATGCGTGTAAGCCTAACAAACGAACCAACTCACATTTGAATTTATAGAATTAAGGTAGGATTTAAAGGCAAGGAATTAGGAATTGTGTGGTGGAATTCTGGAATTCTGTGTCGCAGGCGAATTTACAAACATTACAACGGATACAAAGAAAATCCAGATATTATGTTAAGTGCTTTATCTATAAGTTTACTATACTATAAAGCTTATATTTTCTACAGATTTTATGTTTTTAGCTATGTTTAATTTTCAATAATAATAATAATGTCCTCCAAACCGAATTTCAGTCACGGCGGCCAGTCTTAACGGAGACTAGCCATCTGCGCAGGAGTTATTGTAGTGCACAAGTATGTGCGCAAACATAATTGCACTCTCTGTTCCGTAACCGATAATCCGACACGACTGGAGAAAGATCAGGCGCAGGACCAACAGCTTTACGTGCTTTTCGAGGCACGGGAGTGTCTAACATCGTTAACTTCGTAACTCCGGGCTGCTATTGAGATTTCTTAACAGAAAAACCCAATAACTTTTTCTTGGTCCGATCCGGGATTTGAACCCGAGACCTTATGCACAGCAGTCGCATTCACTACCTCTACGCCACGGAGGCAGTTTTCAATAACACGTAGCACATTAATAGTCATCGCGTTTTTAGGTGCCACGTCATAGAGGGTTAACTTTCTGCCAACTACCGAGCATAGTGCCAATCTTCGTGCTTCTACTAATAATTTGCTAACACGTAAACCCAATAACACTTCGTCCGAACTGAGAATCGAATCCAGCACCTGACGACCATACAAAACATAAATGCATACTTAGACCATGGGACCAACGAGGCTCCATTTATATAATTACAAGTTCTACGTTATATTATTATTTATTAACCTCTAAGTCTTCTTCGAAGATGTTAATGAAAACACTATGTGGGTCTGTCTGTCTGTATGTTAGTGACAGTTTGTTGGTGACACGCATAACTCCGGCACCACTGGACTGATTGACTTGTAACTTGGTGTGCCTTGTGACCTTGGGGTCCTCATACCTCAGTCGAGTTTGAATATGGGCTCTGTGAGTCAAAAGATCCCCGAGCTATAGGGGCTCATTTATTTTCACTACTTTTACATTTAAGACGAAGAGGTTGAATCCTGCGTTTTTACACCCATCTCGTTCTCTTGTATCTTATACTAGATTTTGCCCGCGTCTTTACTCTCGTAAATGTAGGTTAGGTTAGATTAGTGACAGAACTTTTTCTGGGTGAAAAGTACCCTTTTCTGTTCTCCTGACAACGTGCGAAATTTCATGATGATCGATCGAGTAGTTAAGGCGTGAAACCGTAACAAACAAACTCACATTCGCATTTATAATATTAGTAAGAATTATTCTTCTCCCTAGCTTTTATTATTCCCAAGTCACTTGGGGTCGGCTTTTCTAGTCTAACCGTATTTGACTGGATATCAGTTTTTACACAGAGCGGCTGCCACCTGATCTCCGCGACCCCAAGGGGTAGGGTACGATACCCTAAGGCTAGACCAGTGTTTATTATAGGGCACTGACTTCCCAATATTTGCCATAGATATATATTAACGTGCTCTCCGAGGCACGTAGCAGGCGATAATTGTCAATCAATACGCACATAATTTCGAAAAGTCATATAACTTTCGTAAGTCAGAGCTGCGCGACGTGGGTTCAAACCCGAGACCCTCTGCATTGCACTCTGTTGGTCTACCCATTAAGTCTCCCTAATTTTAAAGATTTCCTTACTAACTAAGCGTAAATGTAATGTTATTTACACACAGTCACCGAAAGCAAACAATTTTCATCAGTAAGCGATATCTAAGCAGTTTTAGTGTAATTACGCAGATGTTTCAAACTATAACAGTTGGTGTTCATTTTGTTTCTTCATAAAATTCTGGACACGCGCTCTCATAACGACTCTTCTGTGGTTTAAGTTATAAGCTAATAGATTATTGAGAGCTAGATTTTGCACGCGTATACGTAGATTAGATTAGAATAGATTCAGGTTGTGGGTGACGATCTCTCGCTGCCGGCCGTGATCAAAGCCATGGTCGCCAGCGAGAGGAACTCTCCTTGTGGCAAGAGGGTATGCATCAGGCGCATTTCCCCAAGTAAAAAACAAAAGTTAGGTTAGATTTCTAACAGTACTTATTTCTGGATAAAAGGTATACTATCCTTTTCCGTTTACCTGATAACGTGTATGCGAAATTTTATAATGATCGGTCGAGTAGTTAAGGCGTGAAGGGGTAACAAACAAACTAACTAACATTCGCATTTAAAACCCACCCGCTGCCACTTCTAACTTGCACAACTAAAACAAAACTTCGCATCCGGAATCCGGCAATTTGCACCTCCATATCATTAGTGATTCGGGCACTAATCGCTAAATGATGCCCACCTGCCCACAGCCCACGCGTGGCCATCGATCCTTGTTATTTATTCACGGCAAATCAAAGCGTAATCATGTTTGGGAAAGTGTGTATTGCTGTTATTTGTGGGATTTGGGGGACGTGAATACATTAACAGGACCACCTCCCGCTAAAAACATCGCATTGTTAAACCGTTTCTAGCGTACATGAGAAATTTACAGCGATTGAATAAATATATATAATATAATATAATTATATATTAATAGCTGTATCTCGCGATATTCCATCTATTCGAATGAGCAGTTGGGAGTGCGATTGCGAAAATGTTTGGATAACCATTCAATCAACCATAAATGGTTCTGTTAAAAGAGTAGCCATTTGTGTTGTCTACCTGCCACCCCCTGTCCGCTTAGAATCTCTCAACAGATTCCTAGAGAGTGTGACTGATGTTATGAGTTCTGTTGACGATGTGATTATACTAGGTGATTTTAATTTGTCATCGATTAAATGGTCAGGAAGTAGTGAATTACCCTACGCCGTTCCTATTGATTACAGTGGTCCGTTAGGTTATTCGCTTGTTGACTTCATGTCCATTAATGATCTTCGACAATTTAACAGCTGTATTAATGTAGACGAGAGAATTTTAGACCTGGTATTATCTAATCTGTGCAATCTTGCTGTTGAAGATCCTTTGAATCTAGTCAGCAAATTGGATAGTAGACATCCTGGCTTGCTGATTGTTGTACAATTTTCCAAACCTGGCCAGTTCTTGAAATCCGTTAACTGTAACCAACTGAATTATCTCAAGGCCAATTATAATGCTATTATTTCTGAACTGATGAATATAGACTGGAACAGGAAGTTTTCGGCGTGCAGTGATGTAAATGCAATGGTTTCAGTATTCTACGATATTATCAAAGACTCCATATCAAAACACGTACCTTTGCGTAGCACCAGTAAATATAAGTACCCCTCATGGTTTAGTTTTTCATTAATAAGGCGGCTGAAGGAAAAAGAGAAACTGAGGTTAAAGTACCGACGGTATAAGAATCCAATGAATTTATGGTCATTTCAATCGTTGCGCAATCACTGTAATGTATTATTCAGAGAATGTTACTCCCGATATAAATGCAATATTGAACAAAACATCACAAAAAGTCCAAAAGCATTTTGGCGGTATATAAAAGATAAAAACAAAGGCACGTCCTCATTTCCTTCTAGCATGCATAGGGATGACAGTATTGCTGTTACAGGGCCTGCAATTGCGAACATGTTCGCTTGTCATTTTTCATCAGTATATACCGACGCAAATAATATGCTTTCCATTCCAGTTGATTTTAATCTGTCTGGTCATGACAGGCATATTTCTAACATCAACATAACCGAGTGTCAAGTTTTCAACAAAATAAAAACACTAGACGTATCTAAGGGCGCGGGTCCAGATAGTTTACCCACAGTTTTTATTAAGCGTTGTGGTAAAGTGTTGGCGCTGCCACTTGCTTTAATATTTAATCACTCGTTGAGAGAGGGTAGTTTTCCTGACGAATGGAAAAGAGCTAGAATACTCCCATTACACAAAAAGGGCGACCTCGACGATGCTAAAAATAATGTCCTATTGCTATCTTGTCATGTTTTTCTAAACTCTTTGAATCTCTTATTTGCCCCCATCTAACCAATCATGTTGATGCGTTGCTAACCGATAGACAGCACGGATTCCGCCATGGCCGCTCGACTGTCACCAACCTTTGTTCTTTTATATCAGATATTTCTGAGCAGCTTGATAGAGGTCAGGAAGTAGACGCGATATATACCGATTTCTCAAGCGCATTTGATAAGGTCAATCACAGCATTCTGATCTCAAAATTGAACCATTATGGCATATCAGGCTCCTTATTGCACTGGTTTCGTTCCTATTTGGCTGGTAGACTTCAGGTGGTTTCTGTCAATGGCTACGTTTCGCATCCATACATTGCTGTCTCCGGTGTTCCCCAAGGATCCCATTTGGGACCTTTATTATTTTCCATTTTCATCAATGACATAACAGCTGTCATACAGAATTGCAAATGCCTACTGTTTGCAGACGATTTAAAATTCTATAGACCTCTTAATTCAACCGATGATATTCTTCTTATTCAACAAGATTTAAATAGAGTCGGGAAATGGTGCAAACTAAATGATATGCAGCTTAATGTAGGCAAATGTTTCCACTTGAGATTCTCCAAAAAAAAAACAGCAAATGGATTCTAAGTTCAAACTTGGGACAGTTCAACTACAAACGGTCCCTGCAATTAAGGATCTTGGGGTCACGGTAGACGGTGAGCTACGTTTTATATCACATATTGATAAAATTGTGAGTAAGGCGGCCCAGATGCTTGGTTTCCTGAAGCGCAATACCAAAGGTTTTAGAGAGGTGCGAACTAGAATGATACTGTACAATGCGCTCGTTCGCACTCACCTTGAATACGCGAGTACAATCTGGAGTCCCTTTTATGCCGTACACTCGCAACGTATAGAACGCATACAAAGAGTGTTTACACGACATTTGGCCTTTATCTCACAAGGCATATCAAATCGATGCAGTTATGACCAAAGACTCAAGCATTTTAAAATGTTGTCTTTAAACGATCGACGTAAGTTGCATGACATGTTGTTTTTGCACAAAATTGTTAACGGCAAAACGCTGTGCAGTGATTTGCTCCAGCAGTTATCATTCTCAGTTCCTAGGAAGTCACCTCGTTATCCCATTACCAGATCTTTCAACTTACCTTCTGCCAGAACAAACATCTTATTAAATTCACCACTGGTGCGTGCGTGCAACCTGTACAATATGTCTAACAGTAAAATTGATCATTTAGATATTTTTCATGATTCTGTTTCAGTTTTCAAAGACAAAATATTGAAATCATTTGCGTAAACTGCCAGCTATTAATAGATTATTTTTAAGAACCATTTATTGTGTTATTTATATATGTAAGTATATATTTTTAACTTAGTGTGTAATTATTATGTTTTTATTAACTTTGAATCGCTTAGCTTCTTAGTCATAAATTTTATAATGTATTATAATTAGTTCATAACCCTTCTGGTGTATTCTGTACATGCCTGTTAAAGGTTTACATATAAGAACATTGTAGTGTTGTATATGTATACTGTTGGTGTGGCTATAATAAATAAATAAATAAATAAATAATATAAGCCCTGTATTAAACTGTCTCACTGCTGAGCACGGGCCTCTTCTCAGTGTGAGAAGGGTTAGGTCATAGTCGACCACGCTAGCCTAGTGCGGGTTGGCAGACTTCACATATCTTTGAAAACATTTTGGAGAACTCTCAGACATGCGGGTTTCCTCACGATGTTTTCCTTCACCGATATCTTATCTTATCTTGATCCGGGGGCCAGTCATTGTAGACCGGCGACCACTTCGACCCAGTGGGATCTTTTGTGTCGGCCCCGAGGTTTATCCCTGAGCTATCTCCCTATGAATGTACTGCATCAGTCGCAGCGTACACTTCAGAGGGAGAAGCCTGAAGTCTTCAGGGTTCGGATATGCCAATCCCATCAGACCCATCCTTGGTCCGGCCAATGCGTCACATTCACACAGTAGGTGTGATATGGACTCGTCCTGTTCACCACAGGCTCTGCAGATCGAATTGTTTGACAATCTCAATCTGCACAGGAAGTCGTTGGTGCCAAAATGACCAGTAAACGCTCCTGTGAGTAGGCGTATTTGGCCCTTGTTGTACCCGCAGAACTTCCGGGAAAAGCCCGTGGCTCTGTTTGCAATGAATTTCTTGGAGGGTTCCAGACCTCTAAGGGCCATCCACTCTAGCCTGTGTTTATCATTGCCATGTGCATTCAAAGCTGCCTTGACGGTACTCTCAGAGATACCTACGAATGGCTCAGGGCCCACAAATAGTTGCTCCAAGCCCTTCTTGGCTAATACATCAGCCTACTCATTACCCTGCACCCCTGCATGCCCCGGAACCTACACCAGCCTGACTGTTTTTCCTGCCAAATTTGTTAAGGGCTTTAACACAGTTCAGGACCAGTGCTGAGTCCACCCTACAGGAGTTTAGAGCCTTAAGAGCAGCTTGACTGTCACTGAGAATATAAACAATCTTGTCAGTGACATTGTTGTTAATATTCTCCTGCGCACAGGCAATTATAGTATAGGTTTCCGCCTGGAAGACCGTTGCATATTTGCCCATGCTTTGGTTCACCTTGCAGTCGTTGGCATAAATACCAGCGCCTGATCCTGTTTCCATTTTGGAACCATCGGTGTACCAGATGAGACAACCCTTGTCAGGGAATTGTAGACCTCGTCTCCATTCGTCCCTTGTGGGGACCTTTATTTTAAAGTTCTTTTTGAATATGTGCATTGGTTGCATTTTGTCACATCCCATGCTCATAATCTCTTTAAGATCCTTCGAGATCTCCAGTTTTGTGTGTCGAGTTACTGGCATGTTGATGCTCCACAGCCCATGTATAGAAAGTCTATGTAGCGCCTTCATCGCCTCTAACTCCACAACAATGTGTAGCGGCGTTAGGTCCAGCATCCTTCACCGTTAAAGCAAGCGACAATTACTCGAGATCTCTGCGTGGCAGTCCATTGTTCTCCCACTAGGTTATCGCTGCTGAGTAAATAAAGCAAGGGATACTTGTATCAAAGCGAAGACATCAGTAATCTCTGCCCCCTTTCTGCCCTGCCACTCACCCCTATTTCGCGAGCCCGAATAGCTGATGAATGGTGGATGTAATACATCTCTGGCTGCGTCTTCGGTGACATATGCGCGTGAGGCTAAATTAGTATCGTAGCTACTTCTTTGCTTTGGCAAAACTAGTAATACATGTGATAAAGGCAGCCATAGGCTACAATAATCATTTGAGCCTTACAATAATGCTCACCGGAAAAAGAACAAATAAACAATCTCTTTTGTTTTCAAAGCGCAATTATTACATCCAAATAATCATTAGTTTGTTTACATTTACTAAGAGCATTTTAAATAAATAACATGAATGGGCGGTAGGGCTGCCTTACTAACTTGCTTACTTAATTTGCTTATTTTCTTTTTGTGATTATGCAGTTCTATAATAATATAGAAAAATCCTAGTCTTAGATTATATATAATTGGGGCTTTCGGGGATTGAACGTGTTAACACATATTTATTTTTTATAAGGTTGATCGTCGCTTCCCGTGACCAGGCTGGTCCTTATTTTGCGGCAAGAATAAGCATTGCTATTCAACATGGCAATGCTGCCAGTCTTCTGAACACACTACCACTCGACTGTGATGCGGAGGAATTCTATGATTTTAGTTTTTCTTTTTTATTTCTGTTTAATAGTAATTTAGGCATATGTTAGTTTTGTTATATAAATATTTCTGAACATGAAAATATAACAATATAATTTATATTTTAATTTAAATGTCATGTTAGCATTCATCAGGTGACAACGTAACGTCCATACATGTGACTATATTTAAATGTAGTAGAGCTCATTTAAATGTATTTCAAGGCGATTTTGTGCAACCGATTTTGTAATAAAACTAATAGATGTCAACGGATTTCTAATAATTAGGATGCTTTTGGGTTTTGATATGCAAGTAATTTATTCGTTCCTTCTCTACATATCATTTCACGGTTTGGAGTATACTGACAACGCATATCAGCTATCATATGTCTTCATAGCAACAGTGCCAGCTTTCAATACACGTGCTCTCTGAGGCATTGTGTGTTGTGGCTTCATGTAAATTGTTTCCTATCTAGGCTTGACCGCGGCGAGATTGTTCGATGTCGACGTTCGTTAGAAATTCTGCGTGTTAGATAGTTAGCACGGTATGTTAGACTTAGTAACAGAATAATGAGCGTTTAAATAAAACCTCTTTGGAAAAGTGTTACTAAGTGATAATTCAAACGGGTATCGTTGTAAATTTCAGTTTAGTGGTAAATTATTATATATTCTATTATAAAAATTACGGTAAAAATTATATGTAGTACATTTGTACCACATGTATAACGAAGCATCAATTAAAAAGGCTCGACCGACTTGGCTGTTTTTTTTTTGTTGCGTTTGTAATGACAATTAAGGACAAGGTTTGTATGAATGAAAATTTGCGATAAATCCGAGGGTAATGTCGAATATTTTAATGGTAATAATATATTAAAAAATTGACAGTCGATTTGATATAAAAATTAATCATGTGAAATGTATTTTTTTATAGATTGACAGGACAACGACTGTCAGGTCAGCTAGTAGTCTTAGGGTGCGTTTCCACTGACGCGGAGCTGGGCGGAGTGGAGCGGAGAAGAGCAGCCAAAAGTGGCAAGTGTTTCGATTGAAGCGGAGCGGAGCAAAGTGGAACGGGGTGGAGCAAAGCTGAGCAGGGCGGAGTGGAGTAGACCAAAGCTGCAATGAGCCGTGTTCAAAAGTCATCAGTCAAATTCAATCACGTATTCTTGGACACGCCTAACTCTGGCAATATGTATTTTATATATGTTAAAATTAAACTATCCACAGCTAAAACGCATTGTTGCTTGAATATAAGAACCGGGCGTTACTGGAATAGAGGTGTTACTAGCTGACGAATGATCAAGTTGTCAGTTTAATAAATTAATTAGGTTTTAGAGTTCAAGCTTCACACCACATCATTTTTACAATATGGGTCTAGCTGTAAAAACGTAATGGTCTTCGAATCGGCTTATTGCTTATCTTTAGTTATCTATATATATTTAACTATAATTTTGAAATCAACTATATTATAAAATACATCACAAAGATTCAAAGAACAATAAATAGATACTTAATGAATATTGTGGTACTTAATTATATAAGTATATTTTTATTAATTATTTGTTGCTAAATGTTTAATTGGTACCCCATAACTGAACTAAAATGTAGCGCCCGAGACCTTTCCTGACAATTCTACACTACCCGCCGCGCGCGGCGTTGCACCGTTCCACTACCCTTCACTTTGTGCGCTCCGCTTGGCACCATAGCCTGCTCGACTACGTTCTGCCCAGCTCGGGGCCGCATGTTCCTATATTATATTTGAAAGCCCGCTCAGCTCCACTCAGGTCCCCTCCACTCCGCTTGCACTGTTTCCACTGATGCGGAGTGGAGATATCGAGCACTGTGATTGGCCAGTTCACGGTCCGCTCCTCCCCACTCCGCCCAGCTCCACGTCAGTGGAAACGCACCTTTATAATTGTATTTGATAGGAATCGGCTCACTTTTTAATGTGATCACAATACCAGTGATAATATATATGTACATAAGTTTTGTCTGGGGGAGCCAAAACAAAACTTTGGTTGGCCTAGTGGTTTTACGGTTCAACTCGCCACTGCCTTTACGTCGAGTGTTGTGGGTTCAAATCTCCCACGGGAGTGACGGGACACACTTTGAATGACCCACAAACGGCTGTTCCGAGTCTATTCGTTCTTTGTTTCCGTTTTGTGAATATTTGTAAAGTCCCTCGTGACACAGGATTTATTCTAGTGTGGCAGTTGTCTTTTAAAAAAAGGCAAAATAATATTTTGCCGTTCCGACCCTGGATTCGAACCCGAGACCTCATGACATGCACTGTTTACACTAGCCATCAGTTCACGATGCCATCCTGTTTCTTCGTGATACCTAATATTATAAATACGGAAATAATTCTGTCTGTTTATTCGTTTTCACGGGTCAAACGCTGAACCTACGAGCATGTCTATATAAAGGTAACAATTGGATTCTCCAGGATATACATTTAATATTATCAATCAATATTTTCTACACATTTTTGTAGTGGCAACCCTAGCAACGAGGAAAGCAAAATATAAACAGGATTGACTTATTAATGGGTGTCTGGGAAACGGAATAAGTAATTGTTATTCAAAGCGAATTCTGTTTAAAAGCTTCTTACTTCAAATACTTGTCGATAAACAAACTTTTACGACCAAACAAACAAATAAAATGTTTAATCGGATTCGAAGTCACGATGTAGGTAATGTCTACAAAGCAGGTGATAGTAGAAAGTCAATCCTAACTATAATATTATAAATGCGAATGGTTGTTTGTTCGTTTGTTACCCTTTCACGCCATAACGACTCAACCAATAATTATGTAATTTCGCATAAACGTTGTCATGGGTACAGAAAAGGACATAGGATGCCTTTTATCCAGAAAAAGTACTGTTTCCGAGGCATAAAAAATTAACATATCCTACATGCCGCTGGCAAAATATAGTTAATTTGCATAGACACTACGTAATGTATCTAACAAGTGTATGCTTACGCAGGCTGTATAATCTGGCTAATGGTAAGTAGTTACTGAACCCTTCAATCGCCTACAATACCACGAATTTCGTGATAGATAAAAACAATAACACTTCACCCCATTCGGAAATTGAACTCGAGACTTCATGCACAGTAGTCGTATTCATTACCATTGCGTCATCGATGTAGTTACACCAGTATGAACGGAATGTGCAGAGGAACTGAGGAACTGAGGAACATCGGACGACCAGACAATCAGACCAGCGACACAGGTACATGGTGGATATATGAAGCGCTGTGCTTCCACTTTTTTAATGCGTATCGCAAAGGAGTGGAACTCGCTACCTAAGTCTGTGTTTCCCGATTAGTACAATCTGGGTGTCTTCAAGTTGCGAGTGAATAGGTATCTGCTAGGCAAGCATGCCCCATCGTCGACTGCATCGTCACTTTACAACAGGTGAGATTGCGGTCAAACGCAAGCCTACTAAGTAACAAAAAAAATGTAAGAGTGTTACGGCCATGCTCTAATCTGCTACTAATATATTTCTTAATATATAATATATTTACGTATATACAAAGACTGACGTCTGTTTCTCATGTGTAATAAGAAATTATAGATTTCCATTTCTACGACCCTAACATACCTCTCCTGCTGCATTCACTATCTTAATATTCTTCTAGCACGATCGTCAGCTTGCGTTAATTTTAATCATCGTCACCATCACATCAAAAGTCTTCGAAGTAGTGAAACAGCATTTGCCGAGTTCTTTCGGCTGTACTATTTACATTTGCCGTACCTATATAATTTCTTGGTGGAAAATTTTAGACTAGAAAAAACAATTAGACTGTATTGGCATAATTTTTTCTACAAGTCCATTCGAATAAACTAAATATCCTAAAAGTACACGAAGTTCAAGGTACAGTATTTACAAACATACCTATATCACACATTAAAATGACTAAACACACTCCACTTTGGTACGAAACAACACTATCGATACCAAAAACGTGAAACTCTAAATCGCTCGTAAGTAGTCGAAGTTGAACTATTTAATGTCTATATAGTGTCTACTTAACAACATACGAGTAACTCAAAACTATGAATATTATCTTCTAAAACTTTAGTATGAGTTCGGAGGAACTTGACGAATTAGTTTGACGTGAAATTTTGCAAGAACCTCTTACTTTACAAGTGTTTCCGCGATAAGTTTAACGTGTTACGTGTCTAAAAACTAGCGTAACTACTCGACGAGAAATAATCTGTGGAGTATTACACAATTTGGAGTATATGGAACCTATCTTAGGAAGTTACCTACGTTAGTGCCGCTGTACAAGTTTGAGATTAATGTTTGCATGCTATCGTGCGGGCTCGAGTTAAATTCTTAAGTTAGACAAAGTGACATTAGTGTGTTCACGCCTATATTCCCAAAGTGTATGTGTGTCACACTGAAAGAAGAGTGAGCTCACTGCTTTAGTCAATGGTTCCATCGCGACGGTGCTTAGAAAAGAATGGAGACTTATTGGAAAACAGGCTTCTATATCATTCCAGTTTTGATTTTCTAAAAACTTTCAGTGTGAGTGTACCTAAGTATATTATACAGCCATTTGCTAGTTACGGTATTCGTTTCACGTGATAAGGAGCAACTGTATTGTCGTCTTGCAGGTACAGATCCAAACTTCGTGCTGCTACTGAGAGCTAATTTATTGTCATGAAAACGGAATAATGACACTTCACTTAACCCAAGAATCGCTACGAGACCATATGCAAATCAGTCGTGTTGAGAACCGCAACTTGGAAATACCAAAAAATCGAACATTGACTATAACATAACATTATTTTGCTTACTAAATTATTCGTAATTCTATGTATTACAACTTTGGATCTAACATAAGATATACACATAAAAGAAGCGACACAAAAGCCCCTACCGCTTTCGTGCTTTATTAAGAAAAAACACCCCAAGTAATTCCCAAACCGTTTCTTTGGCCAAGATCAATACTAAAAACCTTATCTCCATTCAATTAAGTAAACTAAACGGCCTAATCGTAAGGTTGTATGGACGGAGATAGGGAAAGCCAGAGTTTCCCATTGTTACAGACCACAAGCGAAAAATCTTCATTGTCTGAAGTACGTGAGGTGAATGGCTGCGTGCGACGGCCAACAAAATTATTATTTCTGAGAATTTCTTTATTCAGCACATTATGGGCGATAGTTTATTGATATAGGATCAATAAATGTGGCCTCTAATTAAAGAGTAGTTATTATAATTTAAAGGAAGACCTTGTGGGAGGCCTTTGTGGTGGACTCCTTTCGGCTGTGTCTGCATGCGTGGTGTATCGGTTTAAGCAGTCTCCTTGCATTTGCTACACGGGATAAAAATTTGTGTATTGGATAGTTGATTCCAGTTTAGTTTTTCTTTGTGTTCGTTGTTTGAATGTTTGCAAAGTTGTCCGCGATACATGAATTAGACATGCGAAAGAAGTATTCTAAAAATGAAAGAAAATATACCTTCATTAATTTGACTAAAATTACATTTGAGTGCCTAGGTTCTGAAATAAGGTTAAAGGCTAAGAAGAAATTCCTGCAAGAAAATTACACCCACTCTTTTTTTATCGCCATTGTATTAGTGTCAGTATTTTACAATTATTTTCAAGGTATTGCATCCTTGAAATTCTTATACATACATATTTCTGACTATACAAACCTAAAAAAACGATAAGTACCTAAGGAAAAATAATTTTATTGCAATGTCACTTCCAGAGTAATAAAACGATTGCTTATTCTACATCCGTGTGTACTCTATATAATTCCTTCATTAGTGCCCATTACCATTATCATTTATTTGTGAGGAAATCATCATTTTTATCACAATTAACTTTCAACGTAACTCACATTACATAATGTCGTTATTTCAAAACTTATTATCATTATATTAGGGTGTTTTTATATGAAGTTCAGTCATAAAATCCAAGTTTCCTTTAAATAGCCAATTAGAAAACTGGCGCCCTTATTTTGTAACTTTTTTATAGCATAGCCACCACAGATGCATCGGGCACTGTTCTGTTTTTAGTCTGCCTAACAAGGACTGATAGATATAAATCTTATTCTATATAAATAAAAATCAATTGCTACATGTATATCAGAGCATCACTTAAGAACGCATCGACCGATTTGGCTGTTTTTTTGTTGATGTGTTTGTCATTGTAAGAACAAGGTTTGTATTAACGAAAACTTTGCGAAACATTCCCAGGAAAAGTCGCAAAATTTTAACGGTAATTATATATGTATGTTTATCCATTGTCTAGTACCCATAGTACAAGCTCTGCTTGAGCTTGTACTATGGGTACTAGACAATGGATAAACATACATATATACTTTTTTTTTGTAAATACATACATATTATACATAGAAACACCCAGACCAAGACAAACATCCATGTTCATGCACACAAATATTTGTCTTGTGCGGGAATCGAACCCGCGACCTCAGGCGTGGCTGTCGGTTACACTAACCACTACGCCATCGAGGCCGACAAAAACTCCTCCTAAACGGCTGGATCGATTTTGATGAAATTTTTTGTGTGTGTTCAAGTGGATTCAAAAATGATTAAGATTTGGTTTTTTTTTATTTCTTTTGCGTGTGTATAGGGCAGGGCATCTTCTGTCGGGACAGCAAGTTTTATATGAAAAATAATTGATTTAATATTGAATTTAATTACGTGAAATATATTTTTTTATAGATTTATAGGACAACGACTATCGGTTCAGGTAGTTGAAATATAAGAGTAACAAAATTTGCCATCCTAACCAATATTAAAAATGCGAATGCGAGTTTCGTTGTTTGTTACGCTTTTATGCCTATACTACTTGAACGATCTTTATGAAATGTTGCATACTCGTTGCCAGGGGTTCAGAAAAGGATATAGGGTACCTTTCATAAGAAGTGAGAAAGTGAGAAACGGCATTGAATAGGCATGTTGACAGGGTTAAAAATAAATGATCCGAATTAGTCCATCTTTTAGATTAGCAAAAAATATTGGATTTTTTGTTTTAACAAAGCATGAAATATTTACCAAGATATAACGCATTAAAGTTCGGGAGTGGAGGCTTGTGATGTCACTGTCCTATAAAATTTCTACCGACAGGTGACGTAACACGAAATTTAAACCCATAAATCGTAATCGTAATATTCGTTATTATTAGTTTGTGAGACAAAAGAAAAATACGTGTCCATTATTTTTGCTAGTCTTAAAGGCGGACTGAAATCTTTTTTTTGTCAATATGCTTATTGCCGTAAATCTTCGAATTCGAAAAAACGGTTCAAGTAATATGCAAAGGTCACGTGATACCCCGTGACCTTAGGTCAGAGATCAAAGGTCATAGTAATTTTGGCGGTATATCGACTATGCTGAGTCCAATGGCGCTGACCGCGAGTCTCTAGCTCTTACGGTTCTTGAGTTGAAAGTTGTATAACAGACATACGGACGGACAAGCCTGTTGTATAAGAGCTTTTTCGAACTCTAAAACGTACTGTACCCGAGTGAGCGAAAGCAAGTTGAGAAATATTTGGTACGTAGAAGGCGGCTTACATTCGTATGAATTTTCATACAGGAATCCGCCGTAAGAATAATAACATTTTCTATGCGTTTCGCTCGGTAATTCTGGGTATCGGCGCTTTTAATACCTAATTATCCATTCCTTCCATTTTTAAATGATTGCGTAGCGTTTACGTTACCACTACACTCTCTAGAATGTAGTGGACATGATACTTCGAGGAACATAAAGAACAATGCCTATTACTGGCCCAGTTTTGAAACTGATGGACAGCACAATAGGGTTTAAATTAGTCGTGGAATAATTTTTGTATAATATAATATCATTTATAGATATTAATAAAGGTGTGCCAAGAAACTTATTAATAATTTCTATTTAAAAAGATGTTTCAACGTCAATTTCTGGACGATGTTTTGTGCCATTTTAATAATGAATATATAAAAGCTGTGTATTATTATTCCCGCACAATTCAAACATTTGTGTGCATGAACATGGATGTTGGTCTTGGTCTGGGTGTTTCTGTATATAATAGGTATGTATTTACAAAAAAGAAGTATAAAATGTATGTTTATCCATTGTCTAGTACCCATAATACAAGCTCTGCTTAGTTTGGGCTAGATGGTGTTGTGTGTATGTGATAGAATATTATTATTATTATTATTGCACTTATCCATCTGAGAATGTGTATCTTTATTTTATTTTTATTTACTTAGGGATAACAAACAGCAGCGTATTAAACATTACTATGATAGTACTTAATAACTAAATGTCCAAAATACGCCACCCACGGCATTATCCACAGATTACCATTGAGAAATGTTGTCTACTAATAAAGACAGCTTACATAGATAATACACTAATACCGGGTTAACAGCTTAGACGCTTATGCTTTACAATATTAATACTAAACAGTGAACAAAATAATAATAATAACGGAGAAAAAGAAAAAGAAATGTAGAAGTCAGAGATCTATGGACAAGGACAATTATCCAATACATTAATAATTCCACTTCTGAACATGGTTTTCGTAAGAAACATAATGTTAACAGAGCCAAAATGTTTATTATGTGTGTATTTCTTTATTTGGTGAATAAATATTTTAATTTTATCATCCGCTTACTGTGAATCCCTATCCATTCCTCTTTACTCAAAACAACTAAATAACTCTGTAGTCTAACTTCGATACTTTATTAATTAAAAGCATGTGCATCCCACGTAACATTGTTATTTTTTTGAGGTTATAAAAGTACTTTTTTAATTAAATTATGAATGTGGCGGACCTCAAATCAATCTCAGATTATTAGTTAAGCACTCATTTATCTAATGCAATAACAACTAGTACAATTTTTGACTGTCCGCTTCTAGGCCGGTGGCATTATGAAGGGTGGGCATTGTTCTTTGGGTGAAACATAAATAGTTGTTTTAGATCTGGGTATTCTTCGTGTAATTTAAATGTTAACGAAGAATACACAGGCTTTAATCTTAGTGTGGATATCGTCTTTTAAATAAAAATAAGTGTATTTGCCTTAGAGTCGGCAATACGCGAATCCTTTAACTAGTATTGCAAGCGATCGAAGCTTTCGGTAACCGCTTACCATCAGAAGGATTGCAAGCTTGTTAGCTGCATGAAAAAGAAAAAACAATACACTCAAACATATTTCTCGCTACTGAATAATTTTCATCTTTTTTCAACCTTCTCTTTTTGCAAAAGACAAAGCTTTTCATATTTTTGTTGTGTTCATCTAGCTTTTTAAGCCTGTGGATAGACTACTGGTTTCTAATGAGTGCTACTCTACACTGTGTTTATTTATATTTAAATAACATAAATATTATTAAAAGGAGTGCATGAAAAGCGCAACGTGCGGTTCACTGAGCAGTTTTTCCAGTTGATGCATTTATATAATTACCGTATGAATATTATTAATGTAAACACCTGTGGAAATGTTTGAATGCTTGTTAGTAATTTCTATATCCAGAATAACATGCATTGGGCTAAGGTGTCACCCTTATATGGTAGAGTCCAATAAAGCGCATACTAAGAAATTTGGCCCGTCGTACCTTTGCCGAATTAATAAAGCTTGAAATTTTTTGCCGAAACATGTGTTCCTGGGTCCTCTTCAAGCGGGGCGTGATAAAGCGATGCACTTAAAGTTTTGATTCTAAGTTTTCGTTGTGTCTGTTGTTTCAACGTTTGTAAAGTCCCTTTCGACACAGAATGAGTAACTAATAAGGCAGTTACCTTCTTAAAAATGACTTATGTTTACGCGAATGCTATTCATTAAAATTAACTACGAGTATTAATTGCAGCTTAAACTTTATCGCGGTTTATATCATTATATAATTTAAAAATATTTATAATCAGCTTAAATATTATAATAATTAAACAATGTTAAATTACTGAAATCAATTTACGCTTCTAGATTAAAACGCACAACACCTTAGTCTCCTCATGGACAATGCTGCTGACAAGCAGCTATAATGAGGAACGTGTTTGATATAAAATAGAGTTCCGTAAATCCGTAATAAATACATAGTTTAATTTCTAGAGAAAGCCAGAATCTGCAACATCAAAATGAGAAAAGCCGTGTTCTTTAAACGTGACTTATCAACACACTTACTTACGCATAATTATATTTAATCAAGAAGAAGTCTTTGTGCTTAGGGAGTTGTAGTATAGGATCCATTGTCCTCGATAGACAGCTGACGTTTCAGTGTACGCTGCTAATAAATTGTTCCTCCTTTGGCGATATTCCTCGGGGATCGTGCTACAACGTTGATTCTCGTAACATAAACTAGCTGCTAATTTAGTTATCAAACAATATATAGGGACACATTGTAGCTTTGATGGCACTGTCGTGACATGCTTTAATTAAGCTGAGAATAAGCAACATGGATGCTATGTTGATGTACCTATTTTATATAGGAATATCATGTAGACTGCAAGTATAGCCATATGAAGTAGTCTAGTGATGGGTGATTATCGATTGTAGAATCGAATTATACGAATCTTTAAATAAATCGAATTATTTGGCTTACATTTTTATATCGCAAAACATTTTATAGCGGTTTATTAATGAGTACGTAATAGATTATTGCGAATTTAGTTAAATATGTAGATACCGGTTCAGGGCACAGAGGTATAGCAATATAAAGTGGCGTTTGGCCGCCTCTTACAAATAGGTACATCGTCATGCAGTATAAAGGATAAATAAAAATATAACGACAAAGATTTAGAAAGTAGATTATAACAGTCATGCAAGTCCTTTGTCTTTCGTAAATATTGAGAACATTTGACTGACCTTCCAGGTTTCAGCATGAATGACTCGAACGGGGAAGGACTATCCTCTCCCAGAATATCGACGGGAAATAGCAGTATTCCTACTATTGTGTTTCGTTCGGTGAGTGAAGGTGTCGGAGGCCGCTCTCCCGCTCCTTTCCCTTTCCACTTCCTTTTTCTCTTCTTCTTTTCCTTAAGGGTTGGCAACGCGCAAGTGATGCCTCTGGTGTTGCAGGCGTCCATAGGCTACGGTGACCACTTACCATCAGGTGCGCTGTACGGTTGTTTGCCACCTTAGTTATGAAAAAAAAAATACGAATTATAATCAGTGACCACGAATTAATCAACATTTGGATGCGGTATTATACAATTTTTAAATTATCAATTTCATTCTCGCAATATTTGCTCAACATTGGTTTGAGGTGGTATTCTATCCCCAATCGACTTCGCAACATCCAGCTCAATAAAAATATGCTATGTGTGTATTCTGTTTTGCCCGTTATTTCAATATTTTGGCATACACTAGTTGCTGCCTACAGCTTTGCTTCCGTATATCCCATCCGTATAAACCAGATAAATCGTATGGGTGAAACTAGGACACAAGCAATTGAATTTTGGTTGAATTATAAACTATAATAAATATTTAGGAAAGGAAAGTTATCTGAATAGATGACTTAGTAGTTTAAGTGGTCGCATCGCCATTGCCATTGCGCCGAGTGTTGCGGGTTCGAATCCCACTCGGGACAAAATTTTGTGTGATCCACAAATTATTGTTCCGAATCAAGGCGTTCTTTTTGTCCGTTGTTTGAATGTTTGTAAAGTCCCCGGCGACACAGGAATTTTTACTAATGCATGCGATTTCGTTTAGAAAAGCAAAGTTCATTTTCACTGTGAAAAACCAATGGAATCTTTTTTAGGGATACATTTAGTCCACTATATGTGAAGCACGTTTAATTCAATTTTACTGTAGAAAGTCATAATGAGACTTTATATAACATCAATGTACATAATCCTTAAAAAATAAAACTACAAATCTAATCTGTAAGTCTGTTCTGGTAGCGAATGGACGTCAAAACAACGTTGTTAACATCCCTGCTGTTCCTCTAGACACGAGTCGTGACGTCGGTTTCGACAAATTGGAGCAGCTGCAATGTACGAAAATACGTTGCAGTAAGGATGGGCTTGTGTCGATGATATTGGAAATGGTATTTCGAGTAACTGAATATTTGTCGATAAATATTTACATCTAGAATATTTCGATGCCTATGTGTAATTAGAGTGACTTATTTTAATTAAGTATCACGTTTGAAATACTATATTAGAGGAAATATGCGCTCGAAATTTTCAGTAACGGAATCAGTAATTTTGACGTGTCTTCCATATAATAAAATGAAAATCTGTTTCTTTCATATTCTGCTTAGAGACTTCTAATTATAAGACAAACTCGAGCCTTAGATGTGTTAGTAATATAAACAGTAACCGGGTATCAGAAAGGAGTTTCGATATTTCCTGGTCAGTGAGTAATTACTGAAATAAGACAAATTAATATTTTTTAAATAACAATTAGGTATTTCCGCCCGTCTATCCCCGCTTCCTTTGTTTTATACTGTCACGATTATTTTAGAGTGAATGTTGGTTGATCACATGACAAGTTCACTCTAGACTTTTATAATTTGTACCAGTTATGAGGTATAAGTTGATCTTGTACGTCTTTAATATAATTCCATGTTGCGTTTTGTTCTTTCGGCGACTAACGTTTTCAGGCTTAAGGAGATATTGTGCTGTCAACAAGGCGCACTGTAATTTTTCTCCTTACACTGGCAACAAAACTACTTTTTCTTGCCAACGCACAAGATCCACCCTTAGATGCAAACGTCCACAGGCTAAGCTAATCTCTTCAACCTTAAGGCGGACCATGTTTGCCACCTTTGTAATTTAAAAAGAATATATCGATAACCATCCCATCACTATCATCACAAATGACGCGGAGACATTAAACCAGGGATTATAATACCCATGATCATAACTCAATTAAATCTTTTATATTTATGACCCTCGTTAAATCACCACTGCGTGACTTTAAATTACGGACCATTGCAATAAAATTATAAAATAGTTCGCTAAGTTTTCGTTTTAGTTTCATTCCTTTCGGCTTAGTAATTTATTAGTAGTCTGTTAATATAATAATTTAATTGCTGGTTTGATTGAATGGACGGTTTAGTGTAGCATAATAATGGGGATAGATGCGAGAGTGTGTTACGCTTTTAGAAATAGCAATGGCTGTAGGGATTAATTCTGAAAGCGTAAAATAAAATGTAAAAGTCAATATTAAAGATTGATTTAAATGTTTATTTATTAATTTACTAGATATCCCTCAGAAACTGTACTTATTCCTGTATGAAAAGTACGCTTGCTACATAGCAAGCCTTTTCTGTGCCTCTGACAACTGGTATACGATTTCATGATGATCGGTCTAGTATTTAAAGCAATAAAAACAAACAATGTCACACTCGTATTTATATTTCTGGTTAGGATTTCATTTAATTGTATGATTTACTTACAGTAAATACATTATTATGTAACATATAACATATACATACATACTTTAATACATAAGATTTGGATAGCTTGGTAGAATTTCAAGACAATATTGAATTAAAAATGAATGAAAATTAATAATAATAATAATAATAATAATAATATTCTACCACATACACACAACACTATCTAGCCCAAACTAAGCAGAGCTTGTACTATGGATACTAGACAATGGATAAACATACACATATACATTTTTTTTTGTAAATACATACATATTATACATAGAAAATGAGAAATAAATTAAATGAGGGTTATAATTTTTAAATTGTGTATAATTTTGTAGTGTTTACGGAACAACAACAGCTCAACAAACAATCATTATGCAAAGAACATAGCAACTCAAATAAGTTATTTAAATCAATAATTTTAATATTTTAATGAAAACTCTTGTGTTACAGAGTACAGACATTGTCTCACGCTTCAACGAAAGATTAGAACTGTTCCTGGTAGGGCAATATTCTTAATACCTAAAAGGGCGAGAATATTGCCGAGCACAGTTCTAAACTCCGACCTTTACTAAGATTTTCCTGACAGAAATCAAAAAGCAATTTGGCCGATCCAAGAATCCAAACATGGTCTCATGCACAACAGTCGCATTTACAATCGCTACGCCACCGAGTCCATGCTTTACATGTTTTCCCACTCATTTGCCTTCGGTACGAAATGTAATAAATTTAATTACAATACGAAAACCGCACGTTCAGTATCGTTCTTTTTCGGCTATGGAAATGTAGGATATTGGAGTCGTTTAATTGTCAGTTTATTTGTAATTAGTAGTCACGCGGCGAATTAACCGAAAGACTGAATTTTGGAAGATATATTATTTGTAAATAATTTGTCTGTTTTATTAGTATAGCAGCCAAAAGTCCAATGCAATTGTCGATTATAGAATATCTATCATAAAATAATTTAAAATACTGTTTTAAAATTTTTCTTAAGGAAAGCGACAAGCAAGGAATACCGTTATTTATAGCAAGAAAAAAGAAAGAAAGAAATACAACAATAACGGCAAATATAAAATAAAGACGTTTTTCCAAATGGGACCTATGCCATGCTCAGACAGCATAAAGCTGGTTGAACTGATAGGTGTGTAGGTGTGTTTGTAGGTGTACAGTAATTTAATTAGAAATTACGTTTTTGAGCCGTTTGGGGTGGAGACGCTAGGTTCATGGGCTCGTGCGCTTTTTAGAGATATATCTAATCGGCTAATCAATGCTTCGTGTGACCTTCTGGTCCAGCCTTCTGGCTGGACTTTTCTTGGCTCAAAGAATCAGCATTGCTATTCAACGTGGCAATGCTGCCAGTCTTCTGGGCACTTTCCTGGTCGACAGCGATGCTGAGGAATTTTACCACGCTGCCTAAACCAGTCATTTCTTTTCTTTGTGTTAAATTTTACAGTCCCATATTTTGCTACATTTCATGTAGTTTTATTTAATAAGTGGTTAGGTTTGTAAATATTAGTTAAGTTATAAACTACAACTTATTTTTAAAATACAAAATACAGGATGATTATTGGTAGTCCCAGGTTGCAACTTGTTAAACCTACATCGAAAGGTATTACTGGTTCGGGAAGTAACAAAGACCATTCAATTTCATTGGTTCGATTCCCGCACAAGTCAAACATTTGTGTGCATGAACATGGATGTTTGTCTTGGTCTGAGTGTTTCTATGTATAATAAGTATGAATTTACAAAAAAAAAAGTGTATATGTATGTTTATCCATTGTCTAGTACCCATAGTACAAGCTCTGCTTAGTTTGGGCTAGATGGTGTATGTGGTAGAATATTATTATTATTATTATTATTGTGTCATTAGCAAAGGATTCTCTACTAATAACACATCGGCGCTCAAAGAATCTCTAGAAAATCTTGTCCCATTGGAACTCCGATCAAGTGAATAGACTTTCAAACGGCCATACTTAAAAAAATATCAATACATTATTAAAACGCTTTGATCATCAGAAAGAAGACTGTGCGAATGACGTAAGTGTTTAACTGGTTGGGTCGGCATCGCCATGCAAGTGTTGTGGATTTGTACTCCACATGAAAGAAAAGTCCTTACTAATAATATTATAAATGTGAAAGTTTGTGAAATGTATGGATGTTTGTTACTCTTTCACGCACTAACTACTGGACCGATTGCGATGAAACTTGGTATGTAGATAGCTGAAGACCTGGATTCACACATACGCTAACTAACGCGGGACTAACGCGGGTGAAACCGCGGGGAAATGCTATTATATGATATCCATTAATAGTTGTTCAGAGTCTGGTTGTTCATTGTATCCGTTGTTTCAATATCTGTAAAGTCCGCATGACATGCAAATTATTTTTAGTGCGTTATTTGACTATTCTTAAAAAGAAATTTAGCATTAGGAAAATTAATAATTTATATTACGTTCTCAGAAAAAAAAAATTATATCTTTCTGAAGAAAAGTGTTTGTTTGTCAGATTGCTTAAAGCGATAATGATGACTGGTGTAAACGATTGGTGTAACCAAGCAAATTGATTCCATAAATACCTAGCTCCAATAAAAAATTCCACGTTGTTTACCTACATACTAAATATGAAGAGTAAAAATCGCTTTTTAAAATTTCATAGGTCTGGCAACTCTGAGAACCGAGTCTATGAAGATGCCAAAGAAAATTAAAACGGCCATAGTGTTTGTGCCTTTTTCAAATTCTTTTATCAGTTATATCTACTCTTTAATCATTTCCCGCCCTATCAACAATCTCGCCAATTAGAGTAACACGATACAATAATTAAGTCATTCACTCCAAATTGTCGTTGCATGTTTATTAAAAAAGAACCGGACCCTTTCATTGGTCAAACCGTTGTCATGCTAGTATATAATTTTGCCACAATTATCTTTAATCATTTTGATTAAAACGCGGCTTGCTTGCGGTAGTAGCCATTTTGGATTCATTAAATTGATAATTTTGTTTAATTGTTAGCTATATAATTACTGTTTTAGTTGCTGAACTGATTATTAGGAATTATTTTGCAATTTTAGTTATTTATTTAATGGGTGCACTTATTCAATTAAAGTTTTCGCTTTTGTGTATTTACGTAGTCTGGAAATGTGTCCGATTTTTGAAGTGAAATCTTCTTCAGGCGCGTTGAGCACTTTTTGAGTGAATAAAAATAATAAAAATCATGGAACTCGCGTCATCGTCACCGAACGCTTTCCATGAGCTATATGTATACTGTGTATATATGTGTACTTTTTGGGTGAACAAAAAGCGTGAAACTCGCGTTATCGTCACTGCACGCTAGTTACTTAGTTTTCACTTCTATCGGCAGTTCCCAAAGACTGCCTCGAATTTATTTTTCTTTAAACGTCTACTGCTGCACTAGGAAGTAATCTTGTGTTGTGGGGTACTTTAACAGACATTTAAACAACGGACACAAAGAACACTCAGGCTTGGAACAACTATTTCTGGATCACACAAATTTTTGTCCTGTGTGGGAATCGAACCCACGAGACTCGGTGCAGTGGCAGAGGCCAGGCGCCCACTTAAACCACTATGCCGTATAGTCATTAGTCATATTGCCATCCTTACACGGTGGAGTCGACTAGAGTGCGTACCAACAAGTTTGGGTCCTCATACCTCTGCCGAACGATCGAGGCATGGAATTCTCTGCCAAGGCACGTGTTTCCTTCTTCCTTCAATCCTGGGTCCTTTAAGCGGGGCGTGAAAAAGCACCTTCTCAGGCCGTCAAAGTAGAGACCTCAACGTCGCCTCGGCTGCTATGAGGACGATGTGGAGGCCACTGCTCTTAGACCACACGACTGCTTACCATCAGGCGGAGTGTGGCCATTTTGACGAGCAAAATAAAAAAAGAAAAAAAAAAAGTCAAATTAGAGACTTTAGCTTAACTCGTATTTCGTGGGACTTTAAAACAACAGGTGAAATGTGAATATCATACATGTCTACATAACCATTTAAGATATACCTACTAGAGTGAGTCAACCATTATTTTAAATTTCTTTTTATTGTCTTGGTGGCAAACAACGGATCGCCTGATGGTAAGCGATTACTGCCGCCTAAGGACACCCACAACATCTGAGGAGTCACAAGCGCGTTGCCAGCCTTAAATTTGTCCCCTACCCCCAGGAGGGAGAGGGTGTTGGGCCTCCGGTTCCCACACGCACTCGACGAAACACAAGGCAAGTGCTATTTCACGTCGGTTTTCTGTGAGGCCGTGGTATCACTCCGGTCGAGCCGGCCAATCCGTGCCAAAGCGTGGCTCTCCCACGGTGTCCCATCAAGGGTTTCATGACAGCCGGGCACATACGCATGTTGTATTTTATTATAGGATTGTTTTATTTTTTCCTAGTTCAAAGAGAATCTTTGACATGTTTTTCACTGCTCATAACTGGGTTTATTGTAGGTAAATGACCACTCAACGCGCTTCTGATGTAACAGAAGGGTCACCCTAGTGAACGATTGAATCTATTGATCTTTTGTTTATTTTGTTGCACGACTATGAATAAGAACGTGTGCACATGGGCTAATTTATCAATGGTATTTTATCAATAGTATTTCTTAAGAGCACCTATATAATATCCTATTTTTCTTAAACTGTTATGCTTGAGTCTTCTCAACTATTCTGATCGTAATATCACGTACAAGTAGGGTCTTCTTTATTTTTGCTTACGTACATAGTCTCTTCTATACCGTTTCGATGCTATAGTTTCAGGGTCTACATAGAGGATAAGCCTGTTGCATTTTCTACCGAACACATTTTCAGATTACCACTTATACATTAAAATCAATAACGATCTTTGGAGCTGATAACCGAATCCGAACACGAGCCTATTTTCAAGGAAATTTTCTACTTGTTTCCTTAGAGTTTTAAAATCTGGCTGGTGATTTCGTAGTGCCGTAAGCGCTTAAATCCCTTTTTATACAAGAAAGTGTCTAACTAGCATTTGGCCCGCCTATTCGAACCAGTTTTCGTTGCCATAAGCGATCATAAGCTATTCCAATAGTAACAGTTATCTCGTTGCCCAACTCAAGGGAAAATCACGTTGCGACGATAGTATTGTATGAGACATAAAGGTCGTACCAGTGTAATTGTGAATCGTATTACCAGTGTTACTAGTGTTACGATGGTAAAAGTTCCCCGAAGGAGATGGCTCACTCATACTGTCATCCAACAAATGGCAATGGCTCTCCCAATTTTAAACATGAATGAAATAGCAAAAATGAGCAGTACAAAGCTTAGAATCTGACCACGCCTTTACAACATACATTTCAAACATATCGACGAATACAGATTATAGTTTGTAAAAGCTAAACAAACATCTAAAACAAATGGAGAAAGCATAACAAATGCTGCTCGCATTATTTTGAGAACAAAACCGAGGCGGCACCTGGCAACGCGGCGTGTCATGGAAATTGGCTAAAAATAAAACTACGTATCAAAGGGGATCTTTGAATAAGTGGCAGGGTAGATACAGAAGTGCTATATTGTTTGGGTAAGCATTGTTGAAAAACGATTCAAATTCTACTTGGTCTTTACGAGAGAATACAAAAATAAATGTAGACATTTGGAAAAAAGACGAGAGAGAGAGAGAGAGAGAGAGAGAGAGAGAGAGAGAGAGATAGAGAGAGAGAGAGAGAGAGAGAGAGATAGAGAGAGAGAGAGAGAGATAGAGAGAGAGAGAGAGAGAGAGAGAGAGAGAGAGAGAGAGATAGAGAGAGAGAGAGAGAGAGAGAGATAGAGAGAGAGAGAGATAGAGAGAGATAGAGAGATAGAGAGAGAGAGAGAGAGAGAGAGAGAGATAGAGAGAGAGAGAGAGAGAAACTCGGCACTTATGGATTTGGCTTTATTTCAACCGCACTCCAACCATTGTAACATCCTTGCAGTCAGGACCAGCAGTGGTGACAATAAACGAGACAGTTTCGACATTTGTAAAGTCCCAGAAAAAGTAAAACAGTCTTGGAACATGCAATTAATGTAATCAGAGGATGAGGAGGTGGATACCGAATTATACCTATGGAATTGCTTTTCTAACCAGCACTAGTGGCAGATGCAAGAGGCTAGGCGTTAAATTAAGATGTAGTTGCTGATATAGCGTATGACAGTGATGTGTGGTATTTACCACACATCACCAGCCAGGACTAAATTTTGCTGATTTAATGACAAACCTTGACTCTATGGCAGCTACAAGTCGTGTTTTCCGCTAGTCGTAGGTCGTGACTACTGGTACTAAAGGCATCACCAGCTACTCGTATGTGGAGTTATGTATAAATTACATTTTCGTATAGAGGCAATTTTTCTTTATAATTACGAAAAATCTTTTAAGCTTCTTGTCCCTTACCAATGGTGTCTGTTGCCAATAGCCCATGTGCACCGAATCTAAGTTAATGCTTACCTATAAGTATTTTGACATTATGGCTTTAATGAATGAAATTAATTTAAATTAATTAGCCTAACATTCAAATACGGTGGTATAAATAAATATCAAAACATTTAATTATTTTTCAGTGACAATCGTGCATTGTGAATGTTATTTCTTCTACGCAAGCATATCCACAGATAAGATGGATTCGGCAAAAAACTGTAATTCGTGGAAACCTTTCTGCTATAACTAGACAATATAAATTGTTTAATGTTAGTAACGATAAGTTGTTAAACGCACTGAACACTTTTTATAACACTTTGAGTAGCTTGAACTCCTGAGAGTGAGAATGAATAACGAACATGTGTCGAAATTAACTTACGGCTGTTTATCTTTACGATGCCAAAGTACCATTCTTACTCTGTCGTCACAAAGGCGAGGTGACAAAGATCGTAAACGTTTTAGTACTAAATTTATACTTCTGCTCCTCAATCAAGTGGCGACGAGTCTGTTATAGCCAACAAATTAAATGTTCGAATGATTTATGGAGATATAAACGGTGGTAACAAATATAAAAATATTGAGGGAAGTAATATATCAAGAGAATAGGTACTTTAAGCTAGCGATCGAAGAGAATTGTTTTTTATATAAACGAACTAGCTGCGCACCGCGGTTTTACCCGCGTAAATCCCTAAGCCGTAAGAATATCGGGATAAAAGGCAACCTATGTGGTAATCCAAGTTTCCAGCTATCTACATATCAAGTTTTATTGCAATCAGTTTAGTAGTTTTTGCATGAAAGAGTAACAAACATCTACCCATCTATCCATCTATCCACGCTTGCTTACAAACTTTCACATGTATAATTTCAGTTGGATATCTTTAAAAAAAAGTATTTATGATTTTATAAGCATTGAGTTAAAAAGAACTCACTTTATTAAATTGTCAGCAGGATATCTTTATATAATTATATAATTCTTCTGTACGTGTGTTGACAGTGAACTCCTCCTAAACGGCTGGACCGATTTGAATGAATTTTTTTGTGTGTGTTCAAGTGGATTCGAGGATGGTTTAGAGTTGGTTTATTTTTTGTCGCTTATACAGTACAAAGTCTGTCAGGATAGCTAGTATCTATATATATAGATAGTCATCAAAATAATTTGGCCACCAGATTAATATTATCATAAGTATTCTTTTGCCCAAAGCTCTGCTTGCTATCTTAAAATTCTCGATCCCGAGTATAAAATATTTAGGTATTTAAATCCAAAACGACTGACATCGGCTTACCACATAAGGTTATGTCTTTAAAATGTATTATTGAATTACGGCAAGGTTGCCATTATAATCTCTATGCCATCCAAGTAAGCAAAATATTGTCTGGTCTTTAAAGCAAAATATTTGGCGACAACAGTTATCGTTTGCAAAAAGAACCTCTCAGATATTCTCGAGTAATACTCGAAATCAAATATTCTGATCATAATAATTAATAATGAAGTACGAGATATGTCATGGACGACATTACTTGGTCTTTTCAAAACCTTGCATTGTCACGTCTGCGTAAAAATTTGTGTACTGTAAGTGTTCTTGGGTTTTCTTTAAGGAAATTTTCTGTAGAGTCACTCACCCTTTCGGTTACATACAGACGTGCATTGATCTTCAGTATCACTATATATTATAAAACAAAGTCCCACCCCGCGTCTGTCTGTTGGTCTGTCTGTCTGTTCGTGATAAACCCAAAAACTACTGAACGGATTTTCATGCAGTTTTCACCAGTAGACAAAGTGATTCACGAGGAAGGTCTATAATTTGTTAAGGTTTTGCCCGTGCAAAGCCGTGGCAAGTCGCTAGTATTAAATAATGGAAAGAATTATGTGAGGATCATCCATAACTTTGACAATTTATTTACCGAGAGTTTATTATCAAAACATTAATTCGTATATCTGCAATCTTGTCTACTTGTTTTCGCTCACTCAAAAGGCTAATTAGATATGTAAACGTAGAAGTCTAACATTCTCTACATTTAAAAGCAAATAAAATGTCAAAGCACTCGAGTATGACTAATCTAAAATTATGAACTACATCCTAAGTTTACAAACCTGTGCCAAATAGACTCCTAATCCGTACAAATTATTTGTTTTGTGAACTCAAATATCTGTTGTATATTCCTTCTATTCCGTTTGCTTTTCTAAAATAATATAACACCTCATCTCACAATTTAATTTATCACTACACGTGTTAATATTTCCATTAATACTTAATTTTATACTCTCAACCAACATGTTAAAGTCTACAATCTTTTGGCTGTGATCTTTGTCTTAACTTTGCGATTTGTCGTCCATATTACTAAGACCCACGAAGCATCACATGTCTTGTGAATTTGAGTAGAGATGTTTGCAAGCATAAGTAGGAGGATAGCTCTTGATATAGTGGTAGTTTGTTCGTATGCCTGAATTCATCAAATAGGACGTGAAGCAATAATTCTTGTGCACGTTTGCCACGAAGAATGCCATTTATATGAGACAATTTTGTCTCAAAATTCAGTGTACAATGACGGTCTTTATACTGAATGAGTATAAATAGTTCGTGAACTATTCATTCGGTGGCTAAGCTTTTAGGAAATTTTAAGATAAAATACAGTTTGGTAACCGAAAAATAGATACGAGTGTCTACTGAATAATATTCCACTGTTAGTCACGAAAGCATATACCGCACTAAGAAAGGATCTTACATCGCTTTAAATGATAATTTATTTCTACTTGCAATAATATTTTCTTTCTACTTGCACAGTTTGATAAAGTTATTAACTTATTGAAGGCTTCTTATATTCTGTGATAGCTGACAATTTTGTGAGCTCCTTAAGAAGCTCTGCTTTGTTGTTAGGGAGGAGGAACAATATTTGTTCAAAATGAATACATTTTTTATAAAATTTGAACAAACAAATAGGAATAAATAACATAGCAAATTTTCCAGAAGAATATACCGTATTCCGAAACCATTAGAAGTTGGGAAAAGGGAAAGGAATAGGGAACTTCTTAAAAGGAGAAGGTGTGCTGCTACCCAAATCACTCGTAGTGCAATTTGCGATCTGACAAATCACAGTAAGAATAGCTATCAGATGCGTCTATATATTATAATAAAATTGTAATTGGTCGAAGTTTCTATAGAGGATATTCAAGAAAATAATTCGAGGGCCTTTATAAAAGCTAATACAGTTATTCTAGAATATTTGTCTGTCTGTATATTTGTACGCATATCACCCAAAACTACTACACAAAACTGAATACGGTTTTTACAGTTTTATTTCTGGAAGACTAATTTTAAATGTAGTGCATGTTTCTTCGCGATACGCCTCCTAAAGTTTTTATTAATAATAAAAAAAATTGATATGCCTCCTAATAATTTTAATTGATGGATTGTCGAGGAGAGAGACATAAGCTATTTTTACCTTATTCCTTCTGAAAAATCCTACTTCCAAAACCTACTTCCAGAGCTGGGAAATGAATCAATTAATCCTCTGTTAGTTTGTTACATTTTGACGCCCAACTGCTCGACCGATCATCATGAAATTCCGCATACACAACGACAGGGATACAGCAAAGGAAATAGGATTCATTTAATCTAGAAAAAAGTACTGCTCTCAAACGAAGACGTGGGTACAAGCTAGTGATGCAATAAAATTTGACGTGTTTCTTTTACTATTTTAGGTGAAATAATTTTATGCATTTTATTTATATTTATGCACTTAGCATCTTTCCTAATAAGAACAGCAGGTCAAATATTACACAAATATTTTAAGGTTTGATTTTTTAGACATGTAGTCACAAAGCTAAACATTAAAACAATAATTTATATGACAAACAGTACTAAGCCATTACTCACAACAAAATATCAATTTTCTTACTGCAGTAACATAGGAGATATAATGCCTGTTGTTGCCTGCATTCAGGCAATTTTCTCGAGCGCCACAGTAAGCAACCGGTGACAGATTGTTCTTCGCACGAGCTCGAATAAGATGTCACGAACCACACGAGTACTGATTCTTAAGAAGATTTTGCTTTATATATATTTTGCTAGCATTTATCCGCGGTCTGCCCACTAGCGTTTAGGTTAGCGTTAAACATTCAGTTCATTTTTATACGATTGAATGTTATATTCACTCGATAGACATGAAAAAAAAAGGTTTTAAAATCTATTACCCGACTACGTAAAAAGGAGTCTAAAAAGGATGAAACAAGAAAATAATTCAGATAGAAATCCAGAAATCCATAGGCACAAAAATGGTCAAGATAGAGCCGAAGATATGTGAAGTCTGCCAACCCGCACTGGGCCAGCGTGGTGGACAACGGCCTAATCCTTCTCAAACTGAGAAGAGGCCCGTGCCCAGCAATGGGACAGTTTAATACAGGGCTGATATTATTATAAGCACAGTTTAAAACTGTCTGTTACTACAAAAAATTTATTGATATAAAATCCCGTAACATGCTGAAGTTTTGTTGACAGAAAAACCATTTTATCTGATTTGGGAATAAAACGGTCGCATATATTATCACTCAATGAGGCATTCAATTGACTAATTATATTTTATCTATCTATACTTTTTTGAAACTGTAGGTACAATGCTATATCTAAGATCAAATAATTTTCCAAAGTTGCCTCCGAAGGACAAAGGTTTAAAAAAATTGAGGTCGATGATTTACAGGCTTCGAAACTCTATCCTATCTTATCTTGTGTGGAGGCCAGTCAGTACAGACCGGCGACACTTCAACCCAATGGGATCTTTTGTGACGACTTCCCCAATAACGACTGCCAAAGATTTTCATGGCAGCCGGGACCGACGGCTTAACGTGCTCTTCGAGGCACGGAGCAGGCAGTAATTGTCAATCAATACGCACATAATTTCGAAAAGTCATATAACTTCCGAAAGTCAGAGGTGCGCGACGTGGGTTCGAACCCGAGACCCTCTGTATTGCAGTCTGTTGGTCTCACCCACTGAGCTGTCGCTACTCTTTATAACTTTAAATAACAGGTTTTAGAATTCTATCTAGTCTATCTATTCATTTGTCTGGCTAGTGGGTTCTGTCTATTTGTTAAGGTATTACTTAAAAACCACTGAATGACTTTTGGAAAATTAGGTGCAGTTTTCACAGCTACTGGTTCGGAATCCAATTTAAAATTTCCGCCATGTTGCATCCGATTACGTTCAGTAAGCCGAACTGAAGGTCGTAGATATAAAGCATAGTGTAATCCAAGTAAAAGAAATTGGCGCCAAATCGTTATAAGTACACGCGACCGAAAACTCGGCAAATAGATAATAATAATAATAATAATAATAATAATAATAATATATTTATTTATTTCTCCTCACAAAACGTAACATAAAATACAATTTATTACAATCGAGTAGGTATATCTTCAAAATTGTGAGGAGCTGGTGTTTGAATTAGGCAAAAAATTGCCTGTAGGACAAATCACCAGGTCCCCACGCCAGACAACCAGGCGTTACAAGATATAGGTATGTATAATAAAATGAGATGTACACATCAGTTTAATGAAGGAGACACACTAACGTAAAACATAAGAATAAAACGTAAATAGGTATACATAAAAGCGCCTTAATTATATATATGTGTGTGAGTGTGTGTGTGCGTGTGTGTGTGTGTGTGTGTGTGTGTGTGTGTGTGTGTGTGTTTGCGCGTGTGTTTGTATGTGTGTGTGTGTGCGTGTGGGTGTGTGTGTAGTGTTTGTACGAATGTGTCTGTTTTGTGTGCATATGTTATGGGTATGTATTATGAATAAGATTTTCTGTGAGATTATAATCTAACCCACGCAGCCACCCTATGACCAATGATTTACATTTGGAATTTGACAGTGAGTAAATAGATAAAGCCCGGTTTAATTTATTGTACAAGTTAAAACTTTGGTATGGAAAAAATCGTTGAGCAAACTTTGTATTAAATGGATAAGTTTTGCAAACTGCATACTTTCGACGTTGGTCTTTAAATTTATTTGGTTCATATTCTATAAGAGAGTGTTGCTTCATTACTGTTTGTAGAATAAATAGTTGCCGGACTGTCAGAACCTCCCATTTCCTATACAGGTCTGTGGTTGAGTGGTAAAATGGTAGGAACAAAGAAACTTTTAGAAGTGCTCTTTGAGCTCTCTCGATTTTAAGGAAATGTGTTTTGCAAGTACCTCCCCAAGAGGCTATGCAATAGCTGAGTTGTGACTGACATAACGCAAAATACACAGACCGAATCACATCTTTTTGACCTACATGTCGTAATGCCTTAAATATAACTATAAGTTTGCGAACTCTAGCTGATAGCAGATCTATATGATGATGGAAGTTTAGGTTTTTGTCGATCATTACTCCTAGGTATTTCGTTACAGCTACGTTATTAATAATAGGACATAAACAGTTCGCACTGTTAGGGTTTGTACACGAATGTGAAATAATACGGCTTGAGGGGTCAGGCCTGTCATTAGTCGCTATAGAAAAAGTAATATAATTAGTCTTTTTAACATTTAGGGTCAAAACATTTTTGCGTAACCAGTTTGTGACAGTATTCATCCCTGTCTGTGCATTTGAGAAGGTCTCATCCCACGACCTACCAGAAACGAGCAAGGCGGTATCATCTGCGAAGGTAACGATTTTAGCATTAGGGATATCCATCTCACACAGATCGTTTATGTAAACTAAAAAAAGTGTCGGGCCAAGTATACTACCTTGGGGAAGTCCAAAAGTCACTGGGATCTCCTCACTTAATACATTTCCTATTTGCACACACTGTGTCCTATCACTCAGGTAGTCACTCAATAGCTTCAACTGGATATCTCTGATCCCAAGGCTTTCTAGCTTTCTCAGTAGGAGCGGAACAGAGACTGTGTCAAATGCCTTTGCTAAGTCCAAAAATATGGCTATTGTCTTCTCTCTGCGGTCCAGATTATTGACTATCGAATTAGTTAGAACAGAGACCGCATCAGATGTGGACGTATTTGTCCTAAATCCAAATTGTGCCTGTGATAAAAGCTGTTTGCTTTCCAAATATTTTACAAGTCGTTTATTAATTATACGTTCTAGAATTTTTGAGAGTGTCGGCAGGATTGAAATTGGCCTATAGTTATTGACACAGCCTCTGTCCCCATGTTTATGGATTGGATGGATTCGAGACTTCTTGTAGATGTTCGGAAATCTTCCAGTTGAAAGCGCCAGGTTACATATGTATGTTATCGGCTGGATCAGGATATCCTTATTTCTCTTTAGAGTTTCAGCAGATACTGAATCAAGACCAGCGGAGCAATTCCTTTTTAAACCAGCTATTAGTGTCCCAACTTCCTCTGTGTCAGTGGCTAATAGAACAAATGAATGACAAGTCGATTTTAAGGTAAGTGATTCAGTTTGGGGAATATTGCTTATATTTGCAGCTAAAGAATTGCCGACATTAGCAAAATAGTGATTCACAATATTTACTGACTTCTGCGGATCATGGGCGCTAATTAGTTCATGTGGGATATCTTTCTGCTTATTGGAATAAGTGATCTCTTTAACAATTTTCCAAAGCTTTCTGCTATCAATGCCAGCACTTTGGAGTTGATGCCTTTCATATCCCCGTTTTAATTTTTTCAGAAGAGAAGTGCAGAAATTCCTGTAGCGTCTGTAAGTAGTCTTAAGCGTTTCATTTGCCGGTTCCCTTCTACATTTCCTATACAGATTATCGCGGTTTTTTATGCATTTGAGAATACCAGGTGTAATCCAAGGTTTAAGGATTTTCTTACGATTTGTTATCTTCACCACTTTCATGTTTTTTATTATAGCCGAGCGAAGTAAGTTATGAAAGTAATCAGCAGCCTCATTAACATCGGTAATCGTATATAATGGACTAAAATCGATGTTATTTATTTCGGTATGTAGACTATCATGATTAATATACTTCATTATTTTAGCCGGCTTTTGCTTAGAAGTGGTAGCAATATATAAGGCAACACTATTGTGGTCGGTGAGGGTTGTTTGCAGGATAAGACAGCGAGCTGTCAGTTTAGTCTTTAGCAGTACATGGTCCAGACACGTCCTATTATGCAAATAATAAGCAAAGATATATTATGTATATACGTATTATAATAACTAGTATCTGTCCTAGACTTCGACTTGAAATTTCGACGTGGATACATCGCCTAGATAGAAACTAGCAAAGCATCAAATCAATATAAAGTTATGTCTAAAATATATAATAATGCCAGCCGTATATATGGAACGCCCACTGCTAGGCACAGGCCTCGTCTCAATTTGAGAAGGGTTACGTCATAGTCCGCCAAGCTGGCCCAGTGCAAGTTGACAGACATTGCACTGACCTTCAGGATTCCTTTCGATGTTTTCCTTACCGTTAAAGCGAGTCATAATTAACAATATCATAGGCACATGACATCAAAAAGTCAAACCCTTCGGCGCAAACTCGAAACCTCTGTGAGGCAGTCCAACTGTTTTCCTATCATTGTGCCAAGATGCTTCCCAAAGTGACAAAAACCCAGAGATCTGACATAATAATCTTCCAAATTTATAATATTACAAGAAAGTTATACATGGTGATTAAAAAAAAAACCACATACATATCTCAGGTAGTAGTTAGATAGATATTTTTTCATATTTTTCTGAACGGCCATCAGTTCCACTATAAGACATTTCCAGGTTATCCATTAATTACCGGACAGCCTGTATAAAACGAAAGTATTTGTTTAATATATTTATATCAATGCTATGTAGTTAAATAGAAATGAAATATTAATAATTAATAGGTTTAGTTTAAGTTGGAGTGTTTATTCAGGAAGCGCTAACGAATTCTTTCTGAATTGTATAACTTTTATAGCTTCTTACGTTCTAAAAACTACTGATGATAAAATGGTGACACACAGTCACTATCAGTCTCAAATCATTTACCCGTCGAAGTACACGAAATACATTTTGTTTATCTATAATGGCTTTAAATTTATGTGAAAACTAGCTGTCCCTGCAAACGTTGTTTTGCCATAAAAAAATGTTTTGACCAAAATATTTAAAAAAAATTTTTTGGTTGGACAACCCTTATCACTAAGGGGTATGAAAAATAGATGTTGGCCGATTCTCAGACCTACTCAATATGCTCACAAAATTTCATGAGAATCGGTCAAGCGGTTTCGGAGGAGTACGGGAACGAACATTGTGACACGAGAATTTTATATACTATAAGATTCGAAAGTACAATACTATATAATTCTAAATAAAAATATCATATTCGTATCATCTCTTTAGTCTGATATACATATCAATATAAATAAACATACAACAGTATAATATACCAAGAAACGTCCCCAAGTAAATTGAACTAAACAGAAGTTCTTGAAAACTTTGCAATTAATACGTACATTTAGTAGCAGCGGATTGTGCTGGTGACAGGATACCTCATGCGTCATATCTCATGCAAGCCATACAAGTTTGTTTGTATGAGCTGTTAGATATATCCGTTCCTCTTAGCGCATAAATCAACAGCGCCTTAGGCGGCTTATTAATATTTGTGAGGGGTATAAAGAAACTGGATGCGTCGTGGGCGTACTCGTCGTTTGGCGTAATTAGTTGTGCGGGTGTTAGCATGAGGTTAAATTACTTCTATATTATTTATTGAAGGTCTAACATCGCGTTCAGATTGTGATGTATTCTATTCATGATTGGGTAAATGCGCAACTATGCTTCAAGGTCAACTTACTTACTACGGCGAGTAAGTAAGTTGACCTTGAAGCATAGTTGCGCATTTGAACGATCAAAATCAAAGTCAAAGCCAAAAATCATTTATTACTTTATAACATAGAAATAGCAATAGAAACCTTATTCGCTTGAGATATGTTATGCAATCAAGGTTAGTTAAGTAAATAAGGTTTGAATGTATTTAAAATTCTTTATTCATATAATACTTTTTACTAAATTACATACTTACATACCATCTTCTTTTCCCTAGCCTTTATTATTCCCAAGACACTTGGGGTCGGCTTTTCTGGTTTAACCGGATTTGACTGGATATTAGTTTTTACACGGAGCGACTGCCACCTGACCTCCGTAACCCGAAGGTTTACGATACCCTAAGGCTAGACCAGTGTCAGGATCTTATAGGGCATTGACTTCCCAATAACGACTGCCATAGATGTTCATGGCAGCTGGGACCGACCGGCTTAAGTGCTCTCCGAGGCACGGAGCATGCAATAATTGTCAATCAATACTCACATAATTTCGAAAAGTCATATAACTTCCGAATATCAGAGGTGCGCGACGTGGGTTCGAACCCGAGTCCCTCTGCATTGCTGTCTGTTGTTCTCCCCACTGAGCTATCGCTGCTTACATACCATATTTATGTTTAATAAATTTAGGTACATAACATTTATGAACGTCAAAGGTTATCGGTTAGTGATTTTACTAAATAGACTGTATTTACATTTATGTTAATTGCTAGATTTAGGCTAAACATTGCGCCTATGAGAAGAGGCCTGCAAGAAACTTATAGCCAGCCGAAACGAAGCGAGCTCCTCGCGAAGGAGCCTGTATGGTAAGCTTGCTCATGTATCAAGGAGGTTAAGGCACGTGGTTGATGCCAGATACACACAGGTCCATACTTGGATTTCATTCTCAAATATTTGAGATGTATCTAACTAATCATTTTGAACTAATCAGAAAAAAAAATCATCCACTTTAGTAATACACCTACTTGCATTCAGTGTTTGTTGAAGTATGTTTGTCGAATTAAGTAGCCACGATAGGCCGTTAATTATTTGTCATGGACTGGAAACTCTTCAAGTGAGAGCAAACTATGTATTAACTAGCTGTATATAATTATGTGAACTGATAAGTAATAAATCCGGTAAAGCTTATAACAAAGCTTTTTGAATTCTCGATAACTAAATTGTGGTAAAATCACCCACAAACTATATACAATTGTACTGTCTTCCATTAACTCGAATGTGACATAACAAAATTAAATAACTTTATACGGATTTTGTACCGGTTTTCTTTTTAAATAAACAATTTTTAAATTATTCATATTTTTATGTACTATTTATTTCATCCAGTTGCTTTTCAGCAGCCATGTTTGGTAAACCTAAGATGATCGTCTCAATGTCTTCGAACATTATTTAATAATTATTGATTAGTCAAAGAGTTTCGTTTGACTGTGAGTAATTAAACATGTACATAGTTATGCCGGTGCCTTTTCTCTTTAATCATAAAGAAAATTCCTAGAAGTGATCGCAAACATAATATCATTTCAGTCGAATATACTTATCGTTGTAAACATAGACGAAAATTTACATGACTTTGATTAGCATATAAAATACTTTTTATATCACGATTTTAGTTTTCTTGACGCATACATAGACTCTTTTTTGTATATCTAAAGGGATAATTAGCGGTTTATTACACCTACCTATCTTTATAAGGTTTATTTCTATATCCACAGTATAGGCAGAAAATTTTACGTCAGCAACAAGGCAGTGACTTATCTAGCAAAACAATTACAATTATATTTCTCGATAAAAAGTTTTATTATAGTCCATTATTTCTTACTTGCATCCAAAATACTGTTAGCTAAAGACGTATTTTTTAGCTAATAGGCCATATTTGTTGTAGATGGAGACTCTTAGCTATGTATTGTCTTTCTTTTTTGTCATCTGCATTGGTTATAAAATAGCTTTAGCCCGCAGTTTTGCTGGCGAAAAAGAGGGTTAGGTTAGGTTAGTTAAAACAGTTATTTTTTAAATAAAATGTAGCTTGTGTTATTTGGTGATAATACTATGGCTTTCTATGGTGTAGGAATTTTTTTAAATCGGCTGCTTAGTTTTTGAGGTAAATCCTTCCAATAAACAAAGAAAATCTAATATTTCAATCTAATTTTCTTTATAATATTAGTGTAGACAAATATAGTCTAAAAATAGTAACTTAGGTTATACTGAGTTTTTTTTACCAAATAAGACAAATATGGACTATATGAAAATGGCGAGGTTATACCTTCTGCTACAATAACTGGTATCGGTCGGTTCACAATAATACTGAGCTGTGGAGCGCACGGGAATAAGCCATTCAATAGCGTAGCTTAAGACAGAAGCTAGTTCTTTCATACATTCATTGTCTCACGCCTATAACCTGCCTATAACCCGTCTATAACCCGTCTATAACCCGCCTATAACCCGCATATAACCCGCCTATAACCCGCCTATAATCCGTCTATAACCCGCCTATAACCCGTCTATAACCCTCCTATAACCCGCCTATAACCCGCCTATAATCCGTCTAT
Organism: Catocala nupta; assembly: GCA_963675205.1. Taxonomy (NCBI): domain Eukaryota; kingdom Metazoa; phylum Arthropoda; class Insecta; order Lepidoptera; family Erebidae; genus Catocala; species Catocala nupta. The sequence continues at coordinate 5,017,761 of OY776087.1, forward strand.
AACCCGCCTATAACCCTTCTATAAACAACCCAAATATATTTGTACGCAGGGATATTATTATACCAACAATTACCTACTTAGCTATGGATTTAAGGATCACATAATAGGGGGCGAATCTATTACCTTATACCAGACACAGTTCCAAACCTCGTACTGCTACGAGAATTTCTCTACAGAAAATCCCAAAAACACTTCGCCGAATTTAAGCCGAGGCCTTACGCAGAGCAGTCGCATTCAATACTGCTGCGTCACTGAGCTAGTCTCTTCATAGGCCTCCATATCGCTCCAGCAACAATGATATCAGTGCGAAAATATCAATTCCAAGAAACCGAGAAAAAAAGAGACCTTATGCAATACGGTCGTGTTTAATACTGGTGCGCACCGAGATTGTCTGTTTATAGTACTCCCATATCATTCCACTAGTACAACAATGGCGTCAGTGCGAAATATTAATTTAGAGAAATACGCTTTCGAATATTTACTGTTTTGTTTGATTTCACGACGCCGTAAGTTCCTTCTAGCAACAATATTGCCTTTCTAGAGGACTGTTTTGACCATATTCTCAGTAACCAGTCTAGTCTCAGTCTCTAATCGCTTTAAGCCTGAACGGCTTACTTATCTAATGGTTAGACTAGTAGCCAGGTTATTTGTGACATCTAAGATCAACGGTTAAGCTCGTTGTCTGAAGCACAAGAAGGGGAATTTCATCAAATCTTATATTACTATAGAGAATTGTCTTGGCAGAGAACTTAATGCACACATATTATTATTCAACAAAGTTAGTAAATGAAAACACATCCTGCAAATGGGAAGATTATGATCGCTTGCAAGATCAGCAGTATCACTCGCTCGAATTTTAACCCTTTGAAGCTGCAGTCAGCAGCTGTAGTCAATGTGACTGCTATGCATGGCTTCTTAGCTTCGATAGTAGAGTTATAAAGTCTTTGTCAAGAAACAGAACGGAGTCTTGAACTTCTCTTCTTCCTTTTCTTTTCGTGTGGTTAGTGGCCATCCTGTTGTCAAGAGTTGTTCAAGCCGCCCGTAGGCCGCTGACATGGCTTAACGACTGCTGTCAATTTGGCAACAACCAGGACGGACATTTTACGTGCTCTCCGAAGCACGGAGACGCTCAGATGAAATACCACTAACCGGTCACCTATCTATAGACTGACCGCACCCAACGTTGCTTAACCTTGCTAATCGTTTACCGATCAGTGAGTGCAACTGACTATGAGCGCCTTGAACTGTGCTTGGTACATGGTAACAGGTTCGCATCTTATTACGTGGGATCAAAAACATATTTGGCGAATGTGCTTCTGCTTATCCTGCCGGGGATCGGCCTTAAAGGCGTTAGACTATCTATGGATCAGCTAGCTTATGACCAAATAATTGGTACTGTTCCATTTGAAAATACGATATCAAACACAATGCCTCACGATTAGTCATACATTACAAACACATAAAAATTAAAAATATGTGATTTTATTTTTAAACCAATCTCAACTATTTAATAAGTAGGTAAGTATTAACTAGCGACTTACCTAAACACCTATAAAACCCTGACTGAACGTTGAATGTTAGTTGAATAATAACTTTTATTTAGTACGCCTTCATTAATATAAATATTTGAATATCCTCTCAATTGCGTAATGACTGTAGACTAGTGTAGTTAAATAACTGCAGCGGACAGAATAGATGATTGATCAAGAATTTGAGCGCTATTTAGTTGAGAGACAGCTATGTAGCGATATTTTTATAAGTAAGGCTGTAAATGTCATATCCAGTCATAGTATATCTTATAACGGTAATATAAGTGAGAATGTATCGTAGGTGTGATTGTGGATTGCACTCAAACTGAGATGTAAGATTTCACGCGTACTCTCGACTAAAATTAACTAGGATTATTAGTTAGTAGTATCTTAGCGATCTTTAAATATCTGCTAAATGTTTTAGAAGATAATCAAAAGCAAGGAGTCTAATAAATACTGATTTATTTTCCGATGTTTCGATCGACTTGCATCGATCGTGGTCACGGGTTGACTAGTGTGAGCTCAGCGGTGCCTTCGTACAGTGCGGGTTTGAAGGTCTTTTTGAAGTTTTCCTTAGAAGGTTGCCATAAATTGGAGTGGATTTTTTTATTAGCATGTTACATTCCTCGTCAACGAACAATAACACATGGGCTGCAGAATTACTTAAAAATCCAAACTATTGCGAACATGAATTTAATTGTTTTTTTGTAACGCTTTCATGCCTTAATTTATTTTATACACGTTGACAGGGACACAGAACAGGACGTAGGGTACATTTTATGCAGAAAAAAGGTAACCCGCGATTAGACGTTTTTACAAAATTTACTTTAACAAGAATGAAGCCATGGTCAAAATCTAGTAGATTATATGCGATCATTTTTATTCTATACTTACCTACAGTTAAATAAAATGCAAGTCTGTACTATTGTATTAATATAATCCTTCTTCCTTCAATCCTGGGTCCTTTAAGCGGGGCGTGAAAAAGCACCTTCTTAGGCCGTCAAAGTAGAGACCTCAACATCGCCTCGGCTGCTATGAGGACGATGTGGAGGCCACTGCTCTTAGACCACATGACTGCTTACCATCAGGCGCATTTTGAAGAGCAAAAAAAAGAAACATACTTTTAGTATAATTTATTTCACATTACCTTGGTATTTATTATGCGATCTTAGTATATATAAGGATTTTATTTAAATACATCTTGCCGTTTATAACAACTTAATTGGATGATGACCAGAAATGTATCCAACAAGAATTCTATTTCCTCTCCTAGCATAAAGCTAAACTAATATCGCTAATCGTTTCTTAATTAACGAATAAACGACGATCATCGCAGCCGTATAAACATTAACACATCTAGTCAGAGACACAAAACAAAATGTCTTCAGTAAGTGTAAAACAAGACGCTTCAAGTTAATCTGAGCCGACTGTACAAGAAGACAGGTCTATTTGTATTTGTCTCCCGAAGGCAGGCAGCTATTATTAAAAACTTGCTGCTCGCAAAAGATTATGAATTTTGACCGAAATGTAGATTTGCTTTGTTCATCTTTGCATTTCTTGGCAATTTAGGTTACCGTATTTGGGTTCTTGGATTTTTATGAAACAACGGCGTTTTGTTTGGCAGTATTTGATTAGAAGTCATGTTTTTCTTACCTACGGTTCTAGATAACGCTTTTGTCTTGTGCAAACTGGCGTTATTAGGCCTGACTTGTGTTGACATTGTTGTCTGATCTATCACATCCACTGGGGTTAGTTTATTTGTGGTCATGTCGTATTTCACGGTATTCGTCTTATACATTCAGAGTCGAGGTATATTATATAAGAATCCAATCTTTGATCCAATTTCTTCAGATATCCGATATTTGTGGCCACTTATCTAATTATTAGAATAAGCATTTGTTATCTACAGCATATACATTTCTTCCTAAAAGTCGAATTATTGAGATAAATCTTCTAGGCAGAAAATAATCATATTGATTGAATATTGAAAAGGGATTTTAAGAATTTCATTGAAGGGTTTTCCATAGATTTTAATGACATAACATTTTGATAGAATGGTTTTATTTCTTTATAATTAGCAGCAATGTAAATAAAAATAAAAATAGCTGTCAAAGAGTCGAACATAAAATTGTGATAAAATGAAGCTCATTTCATCGCTCGTCTATTTGGATATAAAACTTTCATTTTGCATATAAACATTTTACCTTTCTAAACAGATACTTCGTGTATCCTGTTAACCTATTTTAAGGCAGCAACGGTAGCAATATACATAAAAATATGGTTTACTATCAAAAAGATCTAGTAATTTATTTGGCTTAATAATACTTCAGTGAACTATATTATTTTGTGACAAAAGCTTTGCCTTTGTGTAAACGTAATAAAGATAAAATTTAAGAGGGTTTCCGTTAGAAATTACTTAGGAAAGGATAGTTTATATGAATTGAATGACTAACAAAGGGAAAAGGAAATGCTAAACGTATGCTTGAAGTGAAGTTTGAGGACGGTCGCTATGTTGTATTTTGCTTGAAACAAATTATGTGCATTGCATATGGTTTGCTGAAGTAATAGTGCTTTTAGGTCTGCAATGTTTATTTCTATAAGGTGAATGTTGATTAGATGCGTCAACATCATGGCAACTGTGGTAGTCCATGGCTCCCTGCTACTTAATGTCTCGTAATGAAATGCGTGATATATTGGTGTGATGCTTATTTGCTATATACTTTTTAATAAGATTAGCATTTCAAACCTAGAGGTATGAGTATCTTGCTTAGTTTTAGCCATGGCCCTTTTGCTCAGTAGGTACTGCCGGATATATACGTAATATAATTACTATAATTATTAATACGTAATATATTTGTGGCCATTTATCTAATTATTAGAATAAGCATTTGTTATCTACTATATACATATATGTATATTCAAATATAATTCAAAGGGATATACGCATAAGCCTTCATCCCTTCGGGTGTATAGTGGTAGGTGGAAATGTATTATCGCTTTTCCCAGATATGATTTAATCCTCATGTGATAGAGTACGAAATTATGGTTCATCGGTTATTCTTGACTTTGACTCTCGACTTCGTATTGCTACTGAGAATTTCTTTCCAGTAAAGCTCAATAACAGTTTCCTTATGGCAGGACTCAAACTCGAGACCTGATGGACCTCAGTAATATTATAATCTTTATATTTTATTGTGTTGTTTTATATATTCATATTTTTATCAAAGATGCATCTTCCAATAGGTATATGGTTACTGTAATAGACTAAGGGCTAGTCTCTCGACCCAGGCCCTACGTTAAATCATAGGGCCCAGGTGTCAAATATGAGCCTAAACGGTAATCTTAGATTAAGAACATAATTTATTTGGCAGAGAATAAATCTCATAATATGTTGCCTTGCTAAAGCGTAGGTTTGAATTACATAAGAAATGTCTCCAAGATGTATAATCTGAATACACATACTATTTACGTAAGTTGCGTTTACCCCATACGCATACGGAGGCATTTTCCAGCCATTCATCAGAGATGGCGCTGAATTAAAATTCGTACTCCATGCAAACAGCAACTGCATCGCGCTAACAAAGTTTACATGGTAAGCTTATTATATATGTATATTATACAAGTTGCCACATCGGAGTCCTTGTACTGCGCTCCTCCAAGTACGATCATCCAGCCTGGTAAAATCTTGGCCCTCCCTATATGTCTGTAGCGGCTGCCACTACAAATTTATATACAAGGCGCGCTATTATGTGTGCACAGCGCAGTAGTCGTCTCCCCACACCCGCTCAGCTAGGTCGCGTAATTATGTAGTTTATTTTTGTATATCTATTATAAGTTTCTGGTACCAGTAAAGAAAGTAAATATCAATGTAACCATTATTTCTTCCATCTCACATCATTATATACCCCAACATGTCGGAATTATTTGATATAAGCTGATGTCGATCAGGAAAATCTTAGCAAAATCATACGATTTAAAACTTTTCAGTATAGGCTCACTAATTATATTCTGGCACATAACTGCTTAGCCCTTTAAAATCGGTCAAGCGTGATAATTTATTTTATTTTATAGTGATGACTCAGATAGCATACAATTTGCTCATTTTAGCATGTCAAATAAATTGCTGATGTTATTTGTTTTTTTAATGTGGTGGCTAGTTTAATTATATTGACAACATATTATGTATTACAGTAACTTAACAGTGTTGCGTTCATAACAGCAGGCTTATAATAATAAAACACAAGATTTTCTTAAAAATGTATTTATTTTTCATTTTATTGTGCTCTTCAATATTTATTAAATGGACATTTTGTCCACGAAATTTAATTACATAAGTGTTGCAACTCTCGATACTATACAAAAAGAAACAATAAAAATGTAATAAAAATAAATAGTTATTACTTTAAATACAAAATAAAATAAAAACAGGAACAAAAAAACAATATTTTTGACGACAGGAGAATATTCTCCGTTTACAAATAGAATTGTAATGTTTGTTTTACGACAGGAAAGAAACGCTAAAGTGGAATACAACTGAATAAAAGATAAAATGAAATTGATCTTAAACGAAAGAGCGGAGTTTGAATACTTGTAGCGTAGTAAAAACAAATCGACGGATAGGAATTCGATACATTAACTTTAGCACCAAATTACAAAATGAGACACTACGATTTGTTCAAAGGAAATTTGTGTGAAATTCGAATGAAGAGTGGTACCTTTAATATGATATGATTATAAAATTCAACTTACTATTCTTAAATAATTCATTTAACTACAATTTTTGTACATTATCTACAAATTCAGAAATTCATTTACATCATTCCCTCGTAGTTTTTACACAAGATCAATCTTTAACTTGATAGGGTTCACAATTATTGTGATAATTTTAGGACTAGTTCGAAACTTACTAGGACGAAACCGCTATCGCTACTTAAAAATATGGTCACATGAATTTTGTACAAAACCATCGCTATACCAGCTAATAAAAATAACGTTTTCATCAAAATATCGTATCGCTAAAATCTACAGGGACAGACCTTCTACTAAGCAATAAATTTTGTACAATTGTGTAGAAAAGTAGTCCCAAAGACGTTTAAGGTTCATAAATATTCGACAGTAACTAATATTCAACAATTAGGTTCACCGTCTCGGAAGGCATGAGAGAATTGAGGCCGCTGAATAATTTAGGCCGTGAAAGACAAAGTAAAACTACTAAATGCAAAATTGATTACATTAAACGTGATTCTTCACTTCACCTCGTCACTGGAGCAGTTATGGCACGACTGTCACATCAAGCCAACAAGAGTCCGTTCATGACATTGGTATTTCAGCAGACAACCGATGTCTGGAGGACGCTCTCGTACCACAGGTCCCACAAGTATTATTACTATATCCAGAATCTGAGCCAAACGAGGAATCTCCGCTTGGTGGCTTTGGTGAAGCTCTTGGGCCTCTCCAGCAAGCTATTCCGGGTAGCTCTCCTCCTGGCCAAGCTCCACCTCCACTCATTGGTAGAGGTCCTTGAGGCCTTGCCCCGACAGTGCCAACTTGAGGATACAATCTCAAGAGGGCATCCAACAGAACACCTTCGTGGAACTCCGTTGGATCCGGCGGTCCAGGCGGATGAATATGGCGCTGCATTCTATGTTGATGTTGAGCTCGTCGTCTTTCCAATGATTTAGGTCTTCGATCCATTCGCTGTTGGCGAGGCCGGTGTGGAAGAGATTGGGGTGCTGGTGGTCTTGAGCAAGTTCTACAAGGGGCTGCTTCTCCGACGAGACTTAGTTCGTCCTCAGCGAAGTGGTCGTCGCTATGGAGGGAGTCGTCTGATCTGTGGGGTAGTTCTTCGTAGAGAGGAGCTCCGCATGTGTCACCTCCGCAGGAGTTACCACCTCGCCATGTGCCACCGGAGCCGCAGACAAACACGCGACTCGCGCAGTTCGGTCTTTTAGTTTCCACCATCTGTGAAAAAAGAAAAACATTTTGAATATTTTTTTAAACTACATCCTTTGTTTGCGTAGTTTTAGAACGCTACTGTTGTGTTATGGATTATATTCTCGGGGTCCGTATATAGAACTAAGATTTTCTATTAGGATCAAAATATTGTTTCTAGTAAGTAATACGGAGTCTGGAACTGATTCCAGTAGACGTTAATACAAACAATTCAAAATCATTTCGCTTTCACCCACGTATAGCTACGTGGTTGAAATCAACCTTTGCCGTCCCGTTTGGTGATATAGGGGTGGATTATATGGCGTAATGTGACTGTAAATATTTTTATCAAAAGGAATTTTAGAGTAAAAGGCCGTAAAATATTGCTGATTATTTCAAAGTTACAAAGTGTACACTGCATATTTATGAGCTTAATTACTCTAATAGCTGGTTAACAATTTAATTACACTATTTTTACGTAAACATTTGCACAATCAGAAAACTTTAGAACTTATAATTATATAACAAGCAATGAAAATTTCTTTGCAGTCTAATCATATAAATCTCTGCGAAGTTCATTAAAAAGAAAATTCTTAAAATCTAGATAAATTTGAAAGTCAATTATAAAAGTTCGGAGTAGATAAATATAGCAAGCTATAACTATCTACTACGAACTACAGAGTTCTAGGGACTAAAAGGAAAACTTCTGACAGGTTAACTAGATATCAAACGCTTAACTTCAATTCTTGAAATTTTATAGGCAATGTACAGTCGTATTTTGGCACATAACATTTCTATTAAGCAAATCATTTGTGACGAACTATTTACTCTCGAAGATGCTTTGAACTTCTGATACTTTTAAACAGATCATTAATGATAAAAATAACTCTGCTTTCTCATAATAAACTAAAATTTGCTTTCTTTATCACACAGTTTTAACTACAAACCAGATTTTCGAGAATGCGAATTTAGGAATGTACATAAATTCACTAAAAACTATGTCATTGGTCTATCAATTCTAATACGTTAGTTATTTTAGCATTGTTATTGATTGTCATATTTGCTTTATTGTCAAAACATATTTTCAAAACACTTAAGTTTTACACTAATGTGAATCAACAATCAATTCGCCATCGACTAAGTAAAATATCACTATATGCCGAATTATAAAATTTGTTCCAAGTTTAATCTAAAAAAGGTCTGATGTTTCACAAACGTTTAGTCTAAATATTTTGTCTCATTTGTAGTTCAACAAAAACAATTATCTTACTTTTGCCGAACTAACTTTAACTTGAGAGAAAATTTTGTTGCGAATATTAGTGATATATTGAAATTGTATACTAAATTTACCTTTAAGTTTATTTAAATATCATGTTAATATTTGTCAAATAGTCCGCTAAGGTATTGTATGAAAACATTTTCTTCAAACTTGCAGAACCATGACACACAGGAAAACCTGGCTGATCGATTGATTGCAAACAACGTTGTCGAACAACAACTTAGGTAAGTGTTAATTTGTAATATCCGCCATAGATCAAAGTAGGTACATATTGTAGAACCGTTAGTTTACACTTAAATATTTTGGTGGGTCGTATGATATGAAATACTTGTAACGCCTCTGGGCTAGTTGTAAACAGACAGATGGATGGCTATCGCTTTCTGGTGAAACTGATATTTAGACGTATCTGATTCGACTAAAGATACTCTACATTTTAGAATATTATAGTAGGATTACTTTGATCAATATCATTTTATTATTTAACTAGCAAAACTCGGCGATGCTTCGCTATGACTCAGATTGATATACCCGTGGGAGCGTCAGAACGAAAGGCGTATGAAACACTTTTATACATAAATGCAATGTTCTATAAAAGTTCAAGTCAATCTATCGACTACTTTTCGAGTTTTGTGAAGAAAAACCTACGGTATACGTATAAAATGCAGATTTTTTTATGTAAAGATTATAATTATTATTGTGATATGAAATTTGTTTCAGTTCCAATATTTTAGTAAATATCATAATTTAGATGTTTTCAAAGATAGTGTGGATTTCAAGGCGTATCTTCCAATTTAAAAGTATATATTAAGAAAACATTTGAGTACGAATTTTCTATCAATACGATTTGACAGACTTCAAACATCTTCGAGAACTTTATGGAAAACGTTCAGAAATCCAAGAATCCTAAAAATTAAAAATTGCCTCCGTCTTTTAACGAAATATGCGTTAGATCGGAATTAAAACTCGAGTCCTATGCGTGTCAGTCCAACGTCCAACTTTCCGCTCTCAGTACATCTATCTATATACTATACTGTCTTTATTGATAGAAAAAGTGGACATTTAAAATATCTAACTATGTCACATGTTGATTATTAGACATAATGACAAAGCTTCAGAAATACAAAAAAGCCTTATCAGAATCTATCTAGCGATACGCCACAGCAACAAAGTTTCAGGAAAAAGAAAAACGAGGCATTTTATCTGTCTGCATTTAGGTACCTACACATAAATAAATGGACACAAGAGACAAAAAAGGGCCAATTCAATGAAAAGGACACACTTAACCAAGTAAGGAGAATGAATATGGACACGCTAAATGAAGCTCACAACGGTGACTGACAAGACATCTCATTCCATTACTTTCTATATCAGTAGGGGCATCTATTAAATTAACTTTGAAGGTCACTCGGGTCCCTTAGACCCTCGTCTAACTACGTGCGTGTCGTACAGTTTACGGTCTAAGAATTCCCAGACCCAGTGCCTGACAGACAACAATTTCTAGAAGTAGTGCAAAGGGACCGTGATGTGGTTTAGTAATGAGATCATTCTCGTTCGTTTAGGTCCGTTTCTTTATGTTTAAGTTTAGAAGTTCATTAGCGAAATGATAAAGATTTCTAACTGATACTTTAAGATCTTAAGCGCGTTTGTAATAGCTCTATTGTCAGTTGACTCAGTTTAATATCATATTCATCCAATCGCCATTAAGCTCTGATTTTAGATGTATAACTACAGCAATTAACCATATATATGTATTCCCAGACGCCAAACCGCTATTTTAAATATCTTATTAGGAAAGCTACCTAAAACTTTGATTGAATCGAACCAGAGACTTCATAATCATCTGTAAGCTCTATATACAAACTTATGCTACAGGACTGAAGATATATCAATATAAACAGTAAATAAATATGATTTGCTAGTGAAAAATATTCTCTCTGTCTCGCTCTCCCTATCTCATAATCATCTTTTGTTTTTATATTGTACCATTATCCTATCATCTAACATATTTGGAGAAGACTTTTAGTCATGAAGTATACATAAATACAGAGAGCGCATATTACGCACTCCGAACAAGTGTGAGTGAGTAGCTTTTCTATTTATTAAATTTGTTACACTATACTGCAAGTTTGAGCCTTTGCCTGTATCTATGAAGATAAAATACAAATTAATAGATTTATTGCCTATGTATTAAAGTGTTTACAATGTCAACATTGTAAACACTATACCTGCAATAAGCTACTTATGATACATACGCCGCGGTTAATAGTTAACTATGTATACTCCAAGCTTATAATATTAGGTGAACATCAAAAGAACTAAGACGAAAACAGTATTAAACCTATTTTTATCGCTTTTATTGTGGTTACGTTTCAATTTACGATCACGTGTACGTTTCGTAATAAAATATATAAGTTAACTGTCATAAAATCGCTATAAATAATTTTGTTTATGATGATCACATCTTAAACTTGAAATAATAATGTGCTGCGAAACGTTTTGTAGTATACAATTGGTTAATATTTTAAATTGAATTATACTGATGTCCAACAATGGGAACGTAATCAAATTTATTGCCGATTGCTTTATTTATTAGTAATATATACTTGTATACCTAAAGCTCAAGAATATGTTTAAACGTGCAAATGTCAAGAACTACTAATCTGATTTGTAAAATCTTTAGCACTAGATTCGTTTGTGGCGGACTCCATACGAACTATTACGACTACGACAATAGATGGCGCTGTAGTTGATTACAAACATTCATACCATTTATACTAACCGCTGAATCGCACAAGCAAAGTTTTCAGGACAAGTTGCTATATATACGAGTTATCAGTATCAATCGTCGAGCCGTGGTCCACATGGCATGTTTATCTAGCATGGTTGGAGGATCCTCCATTTGTTTTAGAGGGACATTACACCTAATTCCTTCATATAAGTGAGCCAGACGCATATATGCTACTTTTCATCCTGCCAAAATGTAATTATCACAAAAGTAATACCTCTAATTGTGGTTCCAACTCCGGTCTATGAGGCAATGGTGGTCTTCTGGGCAGGTCTTGAAGGTCTTCGTACAGTGGAGCTGGTGGCGGCGCGCGTCGTGTAGAACCGCTGCCTTGCGTGGGAGCCGAGGACTTCGATGGCAGAAGATTGGTGACTTTCCGTTTGTGTCTGTTGAAGAAATTTTTTGATTAGTATATACATAGTCTGACGCAGCATGCTTTACGTTATTATCATAGATGATAGATGATTTGATGACAGCTAGAACCGAGAGCTCTACATGCTTTTTGTAAACATCTAACGAAAATAAGCCGGATAGCAAAACAGTTGGTAAACGTAGCTAAATAAAGGTTTTCTAAACGGACAGTAAAATAATACTGCAATGTGTAGCTGCAATATAATTATTAGCCGGCAATAACAGCCATATTTTGAATACACGATAATATTTTGCGTATAGCTATCCAAAGAATTATGTTTGGAATGGCCGATACATACAAAAGTTTTTGAAGTGTCCGGGCTATATTTGAAAACATAGCAGCCACATATTCCAGCAAATATATTGCTCGCTTCGAAGCTATTAAGTTTTACAAACTATAATGAATCGAGTACTGAATATTAATAAAAGTTTGATTGCTTCAGATATTTTTAACTGCCAATTACGTATTTCAAACACTTTGTTAGTTAACGTTTTGTAGTTTAATTACATTAGTTTGTACATCAAACAAATTAAAATCGATTTCAATAAATAATAAGAACAAATTCCAACTCAGTTTTAGAACTAATTAACGAATAATTAAATGCCTTATGCAAACTATTGTATAAAAAACATTCAGTTTTTTTTTTGTTAACGGCACGGATAGCGAAGTCATTTAAGTGATTGCATTGCCACTGCCACTTCTGCTAGTATTATAGGTTCGAATCCCATACGAGACAAAACTTTTTGTGATCTGCAAATGGTTGTTGCGAGTTAAGATGTTCTTTGCGTCCGTTGTTTGAATGTTTGTAAAGTCCCCCGCGGCACAGGAATTATTTCTAGAACGAGAGTTGCTTTTTAGAATAAAATTAAATCTTTAGGGGTTGCCAAAGGTGTTTTAACGTACATTTGGCTAAATTTAAGTATGATGTTCTACTACCATCTACATACACAGCCTCATGTCTATATCTCCAGAAGGTAGACAGAAAAAAGAAAAAGAAAGAAAGAAAGAAATAGGTGTTGCACACCAACCGGTGAAGGAAAACATCGTGAGGAAACTTGCTTATTTTAGTGTTTTCCGTGCCGTCCTTGAAGATGAGTGAAGTCTGCCAACCCACACTCGGCCAGCATGATGGACTATGGTCTGAACCTTCGCATAGTGAGAATTGTAAGTTTCGTAATGTTCTCGAAGAAGTGTGAAGTCTTCCAACCCGCATTGGGCTAGCATGGTAGACATGGTCTGAGCCTTCTCATAGTGAGAAGAGGTCCATGACCATCAGTGAGACAATTAATATATAGAGCTGATATTTTATATATATTTATGTCCTCCATTATCCCCAGGATGGATCTGTTACCGTATATCAGGCACATTTTCAGATTCCATGCTGTGATTTTTTTGGCATTAAGCCCATTAGCACTTAACTTGACCCGAGTATCGAACGCGAGACTTCATGATAGATCACAAACTTATGACAAGCGACAAATGAAGCACTCTACTATCTATATAGGTCCATTAAAGTCATTCAGACTTTCTGATTGCGATTCTTAAAGCAATACAATGTTCAAAGCTTGAGATATTCATGGAGATATTTTGATACGATTCACAATAAACCCACGGCCTGTTATCTGGTTAAAAAATCTCTTTTATGGATTACATTGTATGGCTATTATTTATTTGGGTAATTTATTTTGATGTCACGCCACACATGATGTAACTACTACCTATATTATTATTTAAAGCTAAGCTTACGAGTGCTTGCTATTTTGTAGGCGTTATTTTTTAAGTTGTCCATTGTTAAAATCCATTTTACAGTGACATCTATTGCTGACAAGCAAAGCAATGAACAAATGAAATTGGTCTATGGCGCAACGGTAGTGAACGTTACTATGCATTAGGTCTTGGGTTCGAACACCGGGTCAGGCCAACAAAAAGTTATTGTTTATTTTTGACTTATGGGGTTTTTAACAGCAGCTATATTAAAATCATTGCTTGATTGCATTATAAAAGTCTTGCATTTTCGTGCCATTGCAATGTGTGTTAATAGTCGATAGTCCTAGTCGAAAAACCTGGAGATAAAGATAATTTGCTACCGAAACTATTTATTATATATAGTTAGGACAGGGTAATAGAAAAAACACCCAGATACCTCATGGAAAACAAATCTAACCACGGCCAATATGTCCATCAGTTCCTAAAACAACTTTTAATACACCATTCGAATGAGCGACGAACGGAAGCAAATAAATATACCATATCCGCACTAACATTGTATTCAATAGTATTAGTTCCAGTTGGTACAACTTATGCCATTCAATTACGAAGAAAATAACTTATTATAAACACATTAGATACGGCATCTTCCCTTCATAAAGCAGATGTTCTAATATTTAACGAAACTATTTAGATTGCATTTGAATAATGGCGAAGGGTTCTGTATGATAAGATAAAGCGATTATTGGTTATTTATACGATTATTTCGAATGAGAAAGTGATTTTCTGTATCTTATCATTATGCTCCAACCTTTTGCCTGGCCAACTAAATTATCTTTTGCCTGACTAACTATAGTAAAATCACTAATATAGTATCACTTTGTGACCTAAATGTGTAAATTTATCTTATACATTTAGGTATTCGAATTAAATTGATAGTTATTCGAATGCATCAATTGTGAATAGGTAAGCAATTCGTAGGATAATAAGCGTTTACCATAGCCTTTTTACGCTTGCATGTCTTGCATTATCAGAAGTAATACACACGTATGATAATCAGAGATCTTAGTTGTTTGCGCTGTCAGCGTCAAAGCAACGAAGATCACTTTTTGTGGCTAGTTGCTATCACGTGTATATTTGAACATTTGCTAGGGATATCGTCTGCGTCTTTCCTATGATATCCTTTAGTATCTTGAGCATAAAATAGGTTTAATGCTATCATTGCTTTTGAGAACCGACTGGCTATGATATCGTATCTGCATAAAATAGCTTGTAAGCTGTCACAAGCTACAGTACTCAGTTGTCATCAGACAGATGGTAAGCTTTTTGGCTACCTTTCTAGTATAAAAGATACCATAAATATAAATAATGTTATAAATGCGAACGTGAGTTTGTTATGCTTTCAAGCCTCAACTATTCGAGCGATCATAATAAAAACTCACGTACACGTTTTTAGGGGTAGTAGGTACCTATCGTCCAAAAAAATACTGTTCCTGGACAAAGCCGCAGGCGAAATCTAGCAAAATATACCAAAAAATGAATATCTAAGTAAATATTATAATACATAATTGCTACTCGTTAAATTTTAAAGCAACCGCTATTAATATTAATGTCAGTAACATAACTGTTAAACGTAATTTTGTTTATCAAACACGTATTAAAATAAATTAATTTACAAAAGCAATTCAGCGCAACCAACACTTCTATTTGAAATGTAAATTAAAAGTAGCATTTCATTATAACGAATGAACTATAACTGACTGTGGCTACATCAATTGTGTAATTTACACAGTTAATTATAAAAATAAGTAATTATCCTTATTAATGCGAATGTGAGTTTTTCACGAAATTTCATGATCAGTCGAGTTAACTACTCGACCGATCATCATGAAATTTCGCATACACTTTGTCAGGGGTCCAAAAGGGACATAGGGTAACTTTCATCCAGGAAAATATAGTTTCCGAGGAATAGAAAATTGACATAACCATCATTTACGTGAGCGACTATATAACTATGAGGTATCAAATTTAAGGTGTATCGCACGCAGATTGTTCTAGACATGTTTAGGTATTCTTTGACACTTTGTAATCGCAAAGAAGAAAACGCGACAGTGCGTTACAGAGTTTATAATATTGTCTTCGTCTCGCGCATGCATGCTTTAAAAGATGTTGGCAAGGTTTTAGGGACCTATTGCAATTACTTACAGCATTATTATTGCGTACACCAGAAGGAGATAAAACCATACATTCTGTATTGCGTTTTCTCGTCCTCATCTACGCATTAATAAGTAATACAATGGTAATACTTTCTTAAATAGCAAGCATTCTAGAAAAAGTCTAGGTTCTAAATACCCTAAACCTAGGGTGCCTGAAAAGCGTGACGTAAGAGCAAGTGTTAATCCGTATTCTCTGCTTACCCCTCTGGGAAACGTGCGTTTTAAACGTGCGTACATGTTTAGGTTGTACGTAATCAATTAATCTCCAAAGCCATTTATAGGAAAACCATTTAGCTTAACTGACGTGGCCCACTTTCAGGCATAGTTCTAATCTATATTGCCGTTCAAATATTCCTGACATAAAGTTCTATAATACTCAGAACCTGAGACTTCGAATTCGACATTAATTTAACACTAAAACCACCGAAGAGTCAAACATAAAAATCAAAAACTTTATACAAACAAAAATCAAAATCAAAAAAGAGTTTTGCATTTCATTACTGGTCTCTAATTCAGGTAGCGCAGTTCAAGCACCATAATTTTATTATATTTAGTAGGGTCTAATGGTAGGGTAGTTATGATGGAAATAATTGCGGTGAAGGTCTTAGGTTCGATAAAGATGTTGCGGTAAAAACTGCACAGGTTTTTCTTGCGGTTTTTTGCGGTGTATTTGTATTGTGCTTAATTTGGTTGGTAATCTTTTGATGCGATATATTGAACTTAAGATCGAGAGGTTTATTATGATATAGATATGGTATGGTTTAGTGTATTATATAGAAGATTCCTTTTTTATTGTAGCTGTTCTGATAGCCAAGTTTATGATTACTGCTTTATTCTCGTAGCTTATGATGTGATTTAACAATGAATCTGATCTAATCCTTTACAATAAACTGATGAAATAATGCAAAAAATAATGTTTCGAATTGGACTAGTAGTTCTGGAGATTAGCGAATTCAAACGAACAAAAAATTATCTCTTTAGCTTTTTTATATTCGTATAGATTACTACGGCGAAGTGCCTATACATGGTGTTTCTTAGTATAGTGAAAACCTCTCAGGGGGTGATTATACTTGTTATTATGAACAAAACAAACAGCTGTTCCATACAAAATTGGACTTCGACCTCGATAAAATGTAGGTATGGAACAGCTGATTTTTTGTCGCGATTTCGGCAATGTCCCAGAACAAAAGTTGTTCATAATAACAAGTATAATCACCCCCTGAGTGGTTTTTACTATACTAAGAAACAACCTGTATATGGCGTAGGGTTAACAAATGTGATACCTGTGTATAAGATTTCGGATTTGTTGCTCGAATTTGGCTCAGTGTTATAGGGTGTATTCCTGTTAGCAACTAATTCTTTGTAGCAGAAAGGAGCTTAATACCGATAGATGTCTTTTTTATTCTTTCGGGGACTTGGGTATTGACTCCACAGATGACGTAGTCGTTTAAGTGGTCGCCTCGCCACTGGCACTGCGCCGAGTGTTGTGGGTTCGAATCCCACGCGGGACAAAACTTTGTGTGATCCACAAATGGTTGTTCCGAGTCTGGGTGTTTCATTGTGTCCGTTGTTTGAATGTTTGTAAAGTCCGCCGTGACATTATTTATTCCTAGTGCAGAATGAGTCTTTTGCAAAAAGAAAAATAAAAGTACGGTATGTGGCTAACTAATATATGATGTGATGAAATGTGTTTCTTTATTTTTAATCGTATTTTCCAAACTATTAACGTACTATTTTCATCCTATTTCACTTTATTTGAATTTTATTTGACGCTTTAATCCACACTTTATACCTTTCTCCGTCGAAATCACAGTTAAAACGCTATAAAATTCTAAATTTAAACAATAAACCTTATAATCCGTAAAACCGTTGTCTAACAACAAATGGCGTCAGTTGCAGCGACATGCGACATGTCGGTGCGACAAAGCGAGGCGACGTCCGACACTCGACAAGTCTGCCGCGACCACCCGCGGATGCGACCTTATGGTTAGTTAGTGAGAAGAGAATTGGCTTATGGATATGTTATATAAAACATTTACTTCATAATAAACCACTCCAACATAAGTATTTTTTTAATATCTTTTATTCCTTTTAAATATATAATAATACAAATACAATTTTCCTCGCTAAGCTACATAACTTGTAGGCGAGATACTAGAGTAATATATATCGCATCAAAAGATTACCAACCAAATTAAACACAATACAAATATTCCGCCAAAAACCATAACAAAAACCTGTGCGATTTTTCCGCAACACCTTTATCGAAAAGAAAAGAAAGAAACTTATTTATTTGGATCTCGATACATACAATTGCATTGTATTTTCTTAATTGCTTAATATTGGAATGTTATTAAATATAATGCTAGTTAAAAACTAAATATGTTTTTACACTCGAAATATGATTATTTTCATCATTAAAAAGTCATCTAGCACCCTAGGAATGAATTCTAATTCACAGAGGACTTGACATAAGAACAACGGATACAAAGAACGTCCTGATTGGAATTACTATTAGTGGATTACGCTAATTTTTGTCCCGTGCAGGCAACGAACCCAACATAATACTACTGCCAAAGCTGTAGCAAAGCGAACAACAGAACATTGCGCCGTCCGTACTTTAAAAATGTGTTATAGTAATTATAACAGTATACAATGGAAAAGTAATTTATAAGTGAAATTTAAAAAATATGAATATAAAATAAATAAAATATTATTATTATATAATATTATTAGGTATAAATAAAAATAAATCGCATACGTTGCATCCTTTATTATACGAAAATTTGCAGGTATCGTATTGTTTGCAAGTATTAGTATAAGTATCCGAATATTATTCGAAAGCATTACTACATATTAAAAAACAAAGTCCCCCGTGGCGTCTGTCTGTCTGTTCGCGATAAACTCCAAAAACGATTTGAAGGATATTCATGCAGTTTTTACCAATAGACAGAGTGATTCATGAGGAAGGTTTAGGTGTGTAATTTGTTAAGGTTGTGTACTATCCGTGCGAAGCAGGGGCGGGTTGCTAGTTTATTATATATAACTAGCTTTTGATGAGAAATAAATTTCACAGTTCCTCCATTGGCATTATTTGGAATTTATTTTTAAGAAAGAAATCATTGTCACTGCGTCAATTACAACCAAAATACTCAGATTGATTCTGTAAACAATACTTTGTTAAATGTATTTCATGAGGTGATTTATCTCGGCATAATTTCTGCGTAGCTCTTTGCACAATCACTAGCACTCATTATTTTTGTGGGTTACATTTTTGTGTCACATGTGGGCATGGCACTCATAACATTCCTCGCATCTACAATTTGAGGTGCTTGCTTTTATTACTGAATATACTGTACAATCAAAAATGTTTGTGATCAATGTTTAAAGGCCAATACAAAGTTCTCAGACTACAGCACAGACTAACGTAATCCACGTCGCATACCTTATCTGTTATCTCATTTTTTAAAGATAAAACTATTCTAGCTTCCTTAATACATTAATCCAAAGTAATCTCTATTATCATCTAGATAAAGCCGGAAATCCATTGAGCTTTAACACTGACATATGACGTATACAAACTAAGGGATGGGAAACGAAACTTTCTGAATCGAGTCGATACAGCTAATAATATAAATCACGTTAATGCCAGACGGTTGGTAGTGAATACAAATAATTCGATTCCATGTCGCGATTTCATAGATTATCGATAAATAATAAATAATTAATATAGCCTGTCCTAATAAATTGTCCAGTTCCGTTCAAATTAGTCAGTGAATTAATGATAATCGATTAGACTATTCGAATCTGATTTTAAATCGATTAGGAATATTCTTGTTCAGCTCTATGGTAATAATGTAGATAGTTAATTTTGTAAGCGTTTAAGAGAAAATAGGCTTCATTTATCTTATATGTTCTTTTAAAAGTTTGCTGGTTTCATAAGTTTTAAAGTACTTGAATGGCTGCCTACACCATCAATTAATACTGTATTAAGTTCTTTATTTAATTACACACTAAAATTTAAATACATACTTTCTAATTTTAAAGCTCACTTTTTTACTACTGCATTTTATTTTCTAGTTGATATAGTTCCCTAAGTCTGCGCTCAGTTAGGTTTCTTATAAGGTTCCCATATTAGGCAAAGTCTTTTTGGTATTTATGAATAAATATAAAATATTCTTAGCTGTAAAGTGAAATATAAAAACCTTACTGTGTAAAATAAAAACATAATACACCTTTACCTACCTTCGAAGATAAATATATACATACGTGAGTTTACAACAGTGAACTCATCACAAACATACATTCAGAAAATAAATACTATTGCCCATTTTCGTATTTACAGTACAAACTAAATAAGATAAAATATTTATTTGTATGAAAAAAATTCTAGGTTTCCAAACATTTCAGCAGAAATGGCTGAACATAGCCATTTGCGATATTAAATTTTATTTCTATTTGATATCAGAGAATGAGTTTTATCCATTTGGCGACATGTTTTTTTGTGGAAGGCACTTGTAGTAATGATTATAGGACTATGAATAATATAATATTTAGGTCTTGGTGATGTTATATCTAACATAATTGTGAACTTGAGTCTCGCAAGTATATATTTATATTTTGATTTTATTTATATTAAGGTAATGTTATTTCTTCTCCTTCTTTTAGGTCTTGATAATTTTATTTCTAACGTGACTGTGAACTTGTGATTGTAATAAAATAGAGAGAAAACCAGGCAGTGAGGTTTAGCTCTCGCTTTCTCTGTGTATAAATAAATAGGATAATGAATAATTTTATGTTTAAGGTCGTGGTGATGGTTTTTCTAATGTGACTACGCGTTTGTGTGTCGTTGATAACTAAGAGAAAGGTATATCATATGTATATTTTGGTTCTTGTTTATGTTTAGGTACCAAATAATAGAAGTAGAAAACAGCACTATATCCAACGCCCTCTCTGTCTCCTTCTCTGACGAAAATCCACCTTTTCTTAATTTTTTTTCTAATTCAGTCTTGGGTAATAAATTTTTGCAAGAGCCCGGCTGTTGATAAGTATGTGCTTATAGTACTAAAGAGCTGATTCAATTCCGTTTCGCCCACTGAGTAAGAATTCCAGAAGCTCTCTCACATCTCTGTTTTTGTCCCTTTAATATTCATCTCTGATCATTTCGCCTGGAGTACACTCCTATTATATTAAGATATTATAGGTTTTGGTGAAGTTGTTTCATAGATTATCTTCTTCCTTGTTTATAATTAATAATGCTTTAAATAAGCTCACTACCATCTTCCATCATGTGTAACGTAACGTAACACAATTAAAGTAAAAGATCCTACATCCAATTTTAATTGACACCTCCAAAAAGATCAACACTAACCCAACCAAATCGTAACAGACAGCGTTTTGTCGATAACCGCACGGTATCACGTTTCCCGTGCCCATTGACACGGTACTAATGTTTCTCGACGTGTTATGAGGCTGATGGACGTATGTCGGGACTGGTAGTGACACCTGGCCAGCATGACAGGTGCGAGGAGTGACGCTTCACGCGTCATAATGATGTAATGAGATTGACAGGGATTTTTTTAAATATATACTTTGTAGATCATATAAATACAAAAAATAAAGTTTTAAAAACGATGCACAGTAGCTTAGACCAGCCATTAGAAACTGGCAAATCAGAATTGACAAATATTCTTATGACGGTGCTGATTAACCGTTAAAAAGATGTTGTTTCTCAAAAAGCAATGATAGATTTTGGTTACAGTTTACTGAAAATGTAACCAAAATATATAGGACAGAAACCATTCTTTCCTCCAAATTTCGTGCTTCTAAAAGAGTAATCAAATTCACACTAAATAATTAGGCATCTTATGGTTTAAGTGAAGCACATTAATTTATACTTATATCACTAGTCCAATTAATCTGACTATCTAAAATTCAGAAGACAGAGGTACCTCTTAAAATATTTTTGAAAGAAAATAATCCAATATTAATGACATGACTTATAACAGTTAAAGCTGTTAGGCTAATTTAAAAATAAAGGAGTTCAATGAAGTGTAGTCATTCCCGAAGTTCTCATTAAAATCCAACGCAACCATATAGACAGAATCGTGGTTGAACGTATCTAGAACAATTTTATCGTAAGCGATCATGCTGATCATAAAATTTTGACATGCGCATAACATAAATTAAACTTCCTTTTTAGCATGATCGCAACCGGTGTTACATGTGTCGGAAATCTTATCTGGCGACACCATAAAATCCGTCAGGCTTTGATGGGGGTCCAATTAGTACAGCATCCGTTGATAACAGTTCAATGCACACGCTTTAGGTGGCGCCTCTGAGCGATTTTTAGGTTCGAGGGTATTAAGTGTGGAAATGGCAATCGATGATAGCAAGTGTAAGAGATTTGTATTATCAATATCAGATAAAGAGTTCAAAATATCTTAATTTTCTTTGTTGCATTTCTTTATTTTTATTTTTACTTTAAGCTTCTTTCGTTAGGATATTCTATTCGAAGTTTGTGCATAAAACTACATGGATATAATTTGAAATCATTTTGTTGGAGTTTGGAGTCCTAATGGTGAATGATATGGTCTATTACTGCTAAGCTATACATCAGTCATGATCAACTTAAATTTTTCCCTTTGCCGTTATTGTTCTAATTGCTATGTTACTTATCGACTTATCTATCACGTCACATTTAATAAGATATGTCAGATTTGACAATACAAATCTGTGTCCGGTTACAAAGTCTCTATCATACTACACACGTAATCGGTTACCAGGAGGTGTCAAAATTCTTAGTAGGAGGGAGGCGTTCAACTGACTAGGGGCTTAAACAAAGGTAGATTAAGTTACAAGTCACATGCGTTGCTTGCGTGGTGCTGACAGTATTTGTAGTGCCGAGATTAAAACAGCTTTGTGTAGGTAAAATAGAGGGTAGAATGTAGAATGAAAATAGCGAACGCTGGCAAGCTTGACATTACAGTGGAATAAAATAATTAACTACGTGAAATCTGATTGCATCGTAGATCGTTGTGGCATAATATTACTTATCACCGGACCAACATTATTTCCATGTCCAATAAAGAGATGTGGGCTTTTTGGACAGAAGCAGAGTTGAATTCGAGACTCTACCAGGTAGGTAACTTTTGTCTACCGAACTCTTCTTGTATTAAGAGACACAAAAATATTGTGGAGTGGTTACATAGACCCTTTCATGCTACGATAAAGCCCACGCCTACAATGGAACAATTTATAAACTCTGGTCAGGACTGTCATGGAGTTACTATTTATTGGCCTCTACTTTGCTTGCATGGATTATACTATGTATCATATCACCGCCTTTACTAAACAGAAATAAATTAATAATTAAATTGGAATTAATAAATTGTGAATTTATATGTATAATTCTATCTAGAAATATTACCGTAAAATCGGGACAAACGAACAGACAGATTCAAAATTCTATAAACCATCGTTTTTGTTTGGTCCACCGTAATTAGTGGAATCGAATTAGTTTTAAAGATATATGCAATTTACAAATACAGACATAATAGAGTTATAAAATAGCATAGGATATGCAGATATAAAATGAGACATATTACCTTACTATAAACTATTTTAATACCAATATGTAAATCAAATAGTTTATACGGTTGTCACAGATGTGTGAGCAAAATTACAATCCTTCGGTTAACTTGAATAGAATTGATTAAAGGACCTTTGCGAGTCCCAAAGTGAAACCTAAGCCCTGTTTGTATTATGACTTAAAGTTTTTGATCCAATTAGGATTTGTAACTAAAACTAAATGTTTAATTGAAATTTGGCGTGTGTGACTGATCTGTGGTACTGATGTTGTATGATATTACAGAAGAGTAGTTTATATGAAAGCGTCGAGTTGAAGCCTTAGGGAATTGGAAAGGAATCTTACGTTTGAAGGTCTAAATCTTCAAAGATCACATAGTAGGTACTATTACAGAAGTATTAGACAGAGATGTTTTGAATATTTCGCGTTTTGTGAGCTATATTTGTTACTCGTAAAGCCTATTGCATTTTAACGAAACCAGTTCCAAACTTTGTGATTTTATCATTAAAAGCTAACAATATGTGTAATACAGAAGTGAAATCCATTCCTTTATTATCAGCTAATCAGGTAATCGTCGTCTATCAGTAACTGTTCAGACGCGTATTCTTAGATTCTTTGGGCACGTGTCAAAAGACAATACTGACTCTATAGAGCGTCTGGTCGATCAAGGAAAGGTGGAAGGCAGGAGAGCGCGCGGAAGATCACCCATGAGATGGACTGATCAAGTTAAGTCAGATGTGGGCGTTTCATTGCATGAGTGTACAAGACATGCCGATAACCGGAAGAAATGGCAGAACATCGTGAGGCGTGTGTCGCCTCTTCTTGACACCTAGATAACATGATGACCACGACCATTCTATTAAGAATGAACGACTAAGAAGAAGAATCAGGTAATCTCAGAATATACTGAGCTAACAAGATAAGAACGATATGACATATAAACTCCACTTAGGACCCTACTGAATTACTGACACATAACCTTAGGTTTAGCTCCAACTGAAGGAGCTTGATTAGTATTAGGAAGTACCTTTACCCCAAACAAGGTAGCTTCTAAATAATTTTATATTATATCCATCATATTGGAATTTCAAACTATTTAAGAGGACACTGGTCTTTCAGTAGATTCAATCTTGTTTATTTCAGCTAAAAACAACAATGACTCCTGATTTAAGAGTCAAGAGTGGAAGTCACTTCTCTAATGTAGCCAGAGTTTATAGACTTTCGAAATGATTATTTGAACATCACACATCCCAGTACTATAATATGTTCTGGCAACGTGACAACTTTTCATCCATATCGTCAAAATTAAGGTAATAGTCGTTTAGTAATATCATGCAATATAAAAGTTTTGAAGTTCTTTAGAAATACAGTAGAGTTTTATAAACGTTTTAAACTTCTACACCTTAAGAACGTGACAAAATAAAATATGGTCGGTACGATTTCCTCGAACACTATTACAGTACATAGCTTTATAAAGTTGACGAAGTTTCCGCCGGGAAATTGGTAAATCGAAGTTCTCCGACTGTTGGACTTCGGAAAGAAAATATCTAAATTGCTTTTGATATTTTCATAAAAACTTTAGTGTTTACTTATTGTGTTTGCTATATTATTTCGTTGTAAATAGTGATTCTATTGTTGCTGAATGAGAGAGAAAACACTTTAGTACTTTTTGTTTTCGCTCTTGATAGAACTGCTGTGGTCTCTATCTGGCAATGATCTTCGACGTTCATATTATCCTTTTTTATTTGCCCGGTAGACTCAACCTCTATAACATGGTTGACGAATTGTGTAGCATTGTGTAACACACAAAGCTGTGTTGGCAAAGGCCTACCCCTTTGGGAATATATTAGAGCCTACGTATATATTCTTTGGAACCTGTACAGCAAGGCTGTTAATTACTATAAAATAAGTCTTAAATAAAACATGATATTTACTTTTAAAATCAAAGGTTTTGTCGAGTACAATGGCGTCGACCAAGCGTTTTGATTTAGCGTGTCACTGTGAAGACACATACGTGACGAGTACGGTCAACAAATTAATTAGCAGCTTTATATTATGGTTCTCCATTTTGAATTTACTTTACGTATATTAAATTTATTTGACACTTTATGATTGTCTCGTGGCATAAGTTTACGCTTCTGCCCGTGGGTGATTTGAAGTCCCTGGTAGGGAAAAGTATTATTCATATTAGTACTCGCGGAGAGATCAGAGCCGAAAAGGATGAGGGAAATGTGCTCATTGCGTAGACAATTAATTAAAACATAGTTGGCGTATAAACCCCTGTCAGATTATAGGTATTTTACTTGAAGACGTTTTTCAAAAGAATAATATCTTGAGACTATTAGAATTTCGTCGTTCATAATAATAGTATGATAATGGTATACCATACTACTTTTGTAAATCAGATATGGGAATTGTGAGGTCTGCTGTTGTACGCCAATGTCAAAAGTCAGCCATATCACAAGGTGCAAAGGAATATTATTATTTTCTCACCTCTCATAAAATCATTTGAAAAATCAAATAGAACAAATACTCGTATCAAATACAAAAACTATTCGTTTTTTATCACTTTTACGCTGAATCACCACATTTTGCAATCAGGTAAGTAAGATCTCACGTCATCAACTCAAACTGCCTAATAAAATCTATCACCCAACATCACGCTACCCAACTTCCCAACCTGTATGTCGCAACCACAACGCGTGAAATGTAACCGACTCGGCTCGAACCCGCACACAAAAACGAATTGAGATATTATGTTAATACATGATTGTATGCAGATATCCTATAATAAGCTGTACTTAGAAATCGGCGCACAATTTTCCATAATGAAAAAGACAATAGACTTAATAAAGATACATACTATACGAGGCTTCGATCGAGATAGTCAGTAATTGGTGATAGGGTGTGGTAGGTGATGGTTTTGGGCTTAAAATGTAACGGTCTGGTGGATAAGCGACAAAAAATTGCTCTGGGGTTCCAAAACGATTTAAGTTACATTGTTGTCTTTTTTATGAGCAACTAACCAATGGGGAGCTTTGACTGACGCCTGCATACGACGTTAATAACGTAGTGGAAAGCTGTTATAAACTTATGATATAAGTAAACATTTTGCAAGACCTGTATGTTTTTACAAAGTAAAGTATTTCCTTTGTAAGTTTTTACAAAGATTGAAATCTTAGGGCAAACTCTAGATACGATAGCATGTCCAGCCGTGGAGCTATTATAAGTAAATCTCACGGTTTTTTCGACTAGGGATTAGTTAATAACATGCATTGCGAAAGTGCATGTTAAGAATTTTACATTACAGTAAATATGTATTATAG
Source organism: Catocala nupta (assembly GCA_963675205.1). NCBI lineage: Eukaryota > Metazoa > Arthropoda > Insecta > Lepidoptera > Erebidae > Catocala > Catocala nupta. The sequence goes on from OY776087.1 coordinate 5,044,534, forward strand.
AAGTTTACGTAACTATCCTTAAATTACTGATAATATTTTCTATGAACTTGAAAATATGTAAGTAAAATTTAAGTATAACGAGAGACTAAGATGGATGTTCCTCCTTATATTATTGTAAAAGTCATGAGCCGAAAATAATTTATTTATGTTTGTTACACTTATGAACGTCAAAGTTCAGGAGTGTGAGTTACTGAGTTTAGAGAATTTACATTTAGGTTAGTTGTTAGGATCAGACAGATGGTTGAGCTTATGAGAATAGACTTATTTATATTCCTTTAGCTCTTGCCTTATACTAAAAGCATAGGCATACCATTTAGTAGTCTGAAATTAATATAGTTACAGAATTATAAATGATGTATAAATAAAAAAATACATATTCATCATGACTTCAGTGTAGCATTGTTATGATATCAAAGTATGCATTGTTGAAGTCATTATTTCGTTTAATTATACTGTTTTAAACAGGTAATTTATAATCATTGCCGTCTGTTGGTAAAATATCAGGACGTGGTTTGCGTAAAAATGGCCCGTTCTTATAATACAATTATATTATATTAAATGTAATACGGAATTTTATAAAATATTTTACTCAATTAATTCAACACAGTTCAAAATATTATTACAATAAATTGCGTTCAATGCTAAATTTAAAATAATATTTATGGCGTTGAAACTATAACATGAACCAACATAGTTCCTAAAACAATGCACCCTTTAAAAGTTTTATATGCTTACCTAGCATTTTCAGCTAAATTAAAAAAGAAACTATATCGAAATTAAAACACGAACCAGAACAGCCTCACACTGCTTCTAAAAACAAATTGTTTTTGAAAAAAGAAAACCGTACAAAAGTACTGGCTTTTTTATTTAAAAATAAAATGCTTTGCAGGCACTAGACGGTACTTAGCTTAGGGTTGCCACTTCAAAGAAGTGGTGGCCTAAAACAAAGGCCTGTAAATAGTGCTTTGTTCTAACCCTAGCGTAGAGAGGGTCTAACAAGTTTGTGGAGTTCAGAATTCTATTTGAAAGGGCCGTTGAAAGTTTTTAAGGTAAGGTTTGGTTGCTAACAGAAATGTTAGCAATTGGACCGATTTGTTTTCGTAGCTTTTAGAGTCAAGGGAATAAAGTTCTGTAAAGAGTTTGTGATTTTTTTGTTATGAATAAATGGGCGTAGTGTAATCCTGTGTGAATTTTTTATACAATTTGTCACAAAGTTATCGAAAGATTGTCTATTGAATACCAACATATACTCAACATAGACTCACGCTAGTACTCCTGAAGAGACAGGCAGCGGTATATTACGCTTTCTTATAGTTAGCAGTAATATCGTCTGAACCTATATATTACTATCTACCGGACATACTTTTAGACTCCGTGCGGCTACTAAATAAAACCTATATGTATATAATGCATTATTTGAGAACTCTCTTCAGTTTAATTGCAATCGTAATTTCAATGGAGTCATTACAATACAATAAAATAAAACATCAGACACGATTCAGTGTGTGATTTTATACAAAGCAGTTATTATATTGTTTGCAAATTATAAACTGTTTTTAACAGCGACAGCATTATTATCCTGCCGGGCTAATAAAGATAATATTTTTACAAGCAAACTCAACGCAAGTAAAACAAACTCAATTTGCACACAACCAATTCATTTTATATTCCAACTAAAAACCCTACACAATTAAAAATTCACTTCTGTTCCCTAACTAACAATTAAACCATTCCCATCATGCAAAAAGACGTATCAAACAAGTGATGTCTCAATCTCGATAGTTATTTCAATTACAAATCAGCTTGAATATTCATATGCCTATAAAACTGCGTCTAGAACGTGCGCAAGCGACGGCCCGCCCTCGTCTCTGATTGGCTGGCCAATTTTTAATTCACCAATGGCGTTCGCGCGGGAAACTTGACGTGTAATTTTGGCATAATTAGTCACGCATCGGTGTGACGTGTGCCGAAAAAAAATTGTGATTCGTTATTGTCTGTCCATTGTTCGTCTGAATTATTTTGCGACGCATTGTTTTTGTGAATTGTCATACTGTTTTTATGTAGCTATCTTTTAGAGACATCAGTTGGAGATGGCATATTTTGTTATATATATTTAGATTAAAATATAAATTGTATTTTTATAATAATAAAACTAACTTGTATTACTTTACAATAACAAACATTATTATTAGGATTGAATGGAAAATACTCCTGGAAAGAATCCTGGTGAGGGGATTAGAGACTGTAAATTGTAAGCGTCCTTTCAGAGACTACAATAAAATAATTATTTGACTGCACGGACGGTTTAGTAGCTTAAGTGTTTGACTCGCCATTGCTGCCGCACCGAGTATTGTAGGTTCAAACCACGCATGAAAAATTGTTATCCACAAATAGTTGTTCCGTATCTGCGTGTTATTTGTGTCTATTGTGTAAATTTTACGTGACACAGGAATCTTTAAATAAATACGATACAAAAATATCATAACTGATTACACAATTTACTTGCAAAAGATATACAGGGTGATTTTGAAATCGTGTAATTCCTTTTAACCACGCATTCTACTGGTGATATAGAATAACCCTGACCATATTTTTATTTAATTAGAAATATAGTTTTTTTCGTGAAATGGTGTCAGCTAGTCATATGTTAACCAACCGAGGCAATTTTAATTTTTTACTAATTAAAATAAAAAAACATATTAATAATTAATGTCGTAAATAATAACGGGCGGTCCTTTTTATTGCCCCTTATTATTTACGACATCAGTTATTGTTATGTTATTATTTTTAAATTAGTAAAATATTAAGATTGTGTCAGGTGGTTAAAATATGACTATTTGAAATTATTTCATGAAAAAAATCTGTACTCTAATTTTGCCGAAACCATTATTCTAATGAAGAAAAAATATTGTCAGGGCTATTCTATATCACCAGTAGAATGTGTGGTTAAAAGGAATTACACGATTTCAAAATCACCCTGTATAAACAGTTTTAGAATAAAAATAGTATACGTAAGAAAGTTTACAAGATAATAAAATATGTTTCATTATGAGACGTATTGACCTACTTCCAAGATGTAATAACAACGGTAGCTCTATTAGTAAACTCTTGGCTTTGATTGCAGTATCAAACAAAGCATTATTGAGTTTTTCCTTCCCCATATTTTCAGAGAGAGAGTCTATTGCTACTAAGCCTACTAATATGAATAGTACTACTAATTACATTGACATTATGAGAAACGAAAGAAGTAAACTTATATTTTAGTCCTAATAAAATAACGGTGACATACATTGCGAGGAAACCTGTATGTCTAAGTATAATGTTCTGGAAGATATGTGAAGTCTGCCAACCCGCACTGAGCCAGAGTGTGGACTATGGCCTAAACCTTCTTACACTTAGAAGAAAGCCGTGCCCAGTAGTGGGACAGCTTATGTACAGAGCAGATATTTTTTGTTTTAAAAAGAAAACACCCGTACTAGGAGAAATTCCTGTATCGCGGGGGAATCTACTAACATGCAAACAACGGACACAAAGAACATTCAAACTTGGAACAAATTTTTGTCCCGTGTGGGATTCGAACCCACAACACGGCGCAGTGGGAATGGCGAGGTGACCACTTGAACCACTATACCATACGTGCATTATTATATTTTTATTGTTATTTATTTAATCAAATCAAATGGCTGACATATCGAATGATTCATTCTCATCAAAATACAATATCGATAAGAAAATCGAACATCCAAATTAACTTAATACATAAGCTATAAATCACTTAGACAATACAATTTGTGTTAACTTATACTGGTTACATTATCTTGTAGATTACGGAGGGCTGTGCCGATTCATGTCGTATTGACGTTCAATATGATTTATGAACTAAACATGCTGTATATTGTGCTAAACATTTTAGCTCTGTGCGGTAGTGTGAAGCGAATAATATTAGGAGCGATAGACCGCGATAAAATATTTTGGTTATTGATGTTTTATGAATTGACAATGGAGAAGGGCGGTTATTGCAAGCAATACAATAAAACTGATTGTTTAAATATATTCTACCACGACGTTTTTTAAACAGCGGACTTTGGTTGAATTATGGGGCGGGGCTATGATAGGTTGAAAATAAATTGTCAGTGACCTATTTAACGAAAGTCAGTTTATTGCCTAACTACGCTTGCTCACCATAAATAACTTTTGTAATAGCAAATGTATCTGTATACATTTTTGAGACCTTAATTCAACGTTACTTAAGGTTTAGCCATTTTATATGTTGAAGGACTTATAAAATGTTAATTTTAAATATTTTCGTCAGACCACAGACGTTATGTTCAATCAATAGTTTAAATAGTTCTGATAGTCATGAAGGAAGATAAGAATTCAAAAAGTTAACCTTAGTTGAAACATATGACAACATCGTATTTATCGAGCCTACTTGTGATCATGACCAGTAAAACTTAGCTGAAATTGTAAGCATGTAAAAAGATTACCCATATAATACATTAATTCCAATGGGAATTAATGTATTATTTGGGTAATCTTTTTTTTCGTAACGTAATGACGTTACGATAATTTTGTTTGAACTGTGAATATCTGTAAAGGGCTTCAGTAATTGAAACACTATCATTATAACCCAAAACGAAACAACAACGTCTAATCAAACTAAACCGTCACTGTAAACATACACCTTTACAAGTCAGCTGTACTATTCTTCGTACATATTACCTTAGAAGTTACCTTACGCACCGCTAGTTTGAAGTTCCACTCGGCTAACTGCAGAAGGCGGCGACTTGATTACAGATTCGCTTGGTGTGCCCACCCCCTTATTTGCGTCACTCAATGTGCGTGTTGCGTTGATGTGTTCCGGTACATGACTGTTTCGTTACATCTCAATGATTTAAGTGGTGATAATGTCGGGGGATTTGTTTTATGATGCATATAGCATTGTATGTAATTTCTTTTTCGAACAAGAAATACATATTGATAGGTAGAATGACTGAGAAAGGAAGCTTTATATACTATACACAATAAGTATGAATTGTGGCGTTGGAAATATAAATGTGTTCAAAGTTTTCCTGATCATAGGTGTTTAAAGTAAGGCTAGTCTTTCTTACGCTTCTATGTTTAGAGAATCTCTTATTAGTATTAGTATTCTAATCCCATGGGTATATTAAGAAGATGGTATAACAAAGAAGAAAACTTTATGTAGTAATCCTCACTTAGCTAAAAACATACAAATCTTTACGTATGCACAAATACAAGTAAGCTAATTTATTTAACCAAGCATCATTACTGTAATATTCTAACTAACTGCAATTTTACTTTTAAATCTACAAACATATTTTCTTTGTGCAGTATTAAAATGAGTAATTTATTATAATTGTAAATATTTTACGTTTCTACGTACGTTCCATAGAGTTTATTTATTTTTCTCCTTAGATTCGAATGACGAGAGCAGATTTAGAAACTAAACATATATTTCGCAAATTCGAAACGTAGCATTAGTATCGCATCGCATAGCTTTACTATAAAGACAAAATCTTTACACATGACACAAAACTATAACAGCGCGTCTATTCCGAGTTCACTTCCCTGTTGTGTCATTATTTGATAGATTTCGCTCGGACTTAAAGATTGCGTGCTGTGTTCTCCGTGGGTGTTAATATTTTGTCCCTTCCTTTTGTGGTGCGCACGAAAGAGATAGAAGCAAGACAATTAAGCCGCAAGGAAATCTGGGGCGGTTATTATTGGACCTACTTTCTTGTATATCTTTGAAATCTTCATTTCACCGCTACACGCTAATGCTTTCTAGTCGTTTTTGTAGAAGATATTATTTAAATAAGAGCATAAAATGATCTTTTAAAAAAAATACTGTATATTTTTGCTTAGGAAAATGTGTCATTTCATCATTTGTCTCTCTACTGGTTATCTTAACAAATATCGCTACTAAAGAAGCCAAAAATTAGTAGAAAATGGACACATACAAATATTTAAACAAAATAATATGATAAAATCTGTAGAATCTAATTTTATTGTTTTAAGTGACATTCACGTACACGTAAGACGATAGTATTGTAAGAAGATTGTGCCGGTGCATAAATTGATGTTCGAAATAAAATCGCATGCGTATCTTCGGTTTTTCTTACCATCATTAAATGCAGTCCTTATTAATGCTTTAAATTAATTTCCAAGCTACAAAACATTAAAAGCTTCTTTAAAATCCATTTATTGGTTTTTGCCTGATGTGAACAGTAAATTGTAAATCCAAAATAATATTGTTTTAGAATATATTGACTTCATTACCGATGCTTTAAAACTTATAAACCATTATACAATTACAACAATCTTATTACTGTTGTATAATAGTACAGACCACTTCCAATTAATTTTTCAATATTATTATCTAAATTTCCCGTAGCCATGTTGTAGGATCTAATTAACAGAACATAATTCTAACAGCTTCTTATCAAGCATCCAGTTTCCAAATCCGACCGCCGTCAGTCTAACGCGATGACACTTATATTGTGACACCTCCAATTATTACACGTTCGGTACACACAAGTTAGGATCGGTAGCGAAGTAGAAATGCTTCTGAAAAAAAAGACTTCAAGCGATCTTTGGAAATCACATATTCTGTTCTCAGAGTTATAAGCTAGGGCTATAGGTTTGCATTAGAATATCCAAGTGGAAGTTTGTGTGCTTGTAAAACAAACCTTAAGCAAAAGAAATTGGGTAAGATTGGAAGCGTCTGAGTTGTGATGTAAACACGGCTTTGTCCACAGCGAATAAAGACAAGTCTGTTGGACTGGAAAAGTGTCTAATGACGAAGTGATGAAGAGAATATGTGAAAAATTACTAAGAGTGGAAGAGTGGAACATACAGAGAAAAAGCGAATTCGTGAAAAAATTTATGACTAACGTTATATAGGGAATAATAGAGTCAAAAAGATCTTACATTTGACTTTGTTTACCCCTAAGGATCAATTAAAGCTGTAGAAAATTTTAAGGATTCCGCAAGGAATTGAGAAGAATGAAATTGTATTTGCACATAAATATTAGACGAATGGACAAAAAATAATTTGTTTTTATTTAATTACCATTTAAATCGAGAAATTACAAATAAACAATTACAAAATCACAAACAACTGACCGTATGCGTGCCTATCACATTACTGATAAAAAATACTCGCTACCACGTCTTCTCGTCACTTAAACCATACAATTTGAAGTCCGCGCCTTAATCTAGAAGGTGACAGGCACTCTAATCAACTTTCTCGAACCATTGCCTCCACATGTGACGATGGCTTTAATGGCGATTAAACTGTCACAAGCGTACTATTGTTGACACGCTCCGTTAAAACATCTGCTGTGGATACATACTTTGGGTTGCTGATTAGTTTCATATCTTTTGTTTTTGGATTATCACAGTTCTATAGCGAGTGGTTCTTGTTACAATACTATAGTGCTGTCAAGATGGCTGCATTTTTAGTGTATTGTTATAAGTAATGCCTGAGTTTTGATTTTATACTAAAGTGATACTGTAGGATTTTTGATTTAGGTGATTCTCGGTACTAAATCTAGCACTGTGTAGGTATTATATTCCCGGCGTTGCGCGCTGGTGGCCTATAATTATACCCGCTTTTCACCAGCTATGTTTTAATCCCTTGTAATAGCGCGCTTGTCTATTGCTGTGCACCGGGTACGTTGTTAGACTCCATGGTAGTACTCAGTTCATTTTTAACTTGTAAATCTAAAAACTTAGCCGATAATTGAGTCTAAGACTACACGGTTGCACGCACTCATAAGTGTGAACACACAGTTCAAAAGAATACTGAAATTGATTGAAATTGAAACATTTTAGCTTTCGGGTTAAATAATCTAACGACTGCTAGATAGCAATCGTTAGATCCTTTATCTGAGATCTAAATATGTCAGGTATTCTATACAAAGCTCTGCAAATGTATTCATTAGCTAAGTTATGTTTGTTGAGTAAAAATCTTTACCTGAGTTTTTCTAATAAATATATTTACCGCAGCTGAATTTTACGGCGTACGGACGCTGGCGTCCAGACACAATACATTTATTATTACGTCTCGATATAGTTAAGCTAAGCCAGGTTAAAATAATATTCATGATGCATTGAATATTATTTTTACTGCTTAGCCTTCGGGGAGTGTACTATATCATTTTGATCTGACTATCTGCAGCCCTATCCTTGCCTTTGAGCTAGTTATCATGTTAGACACGGCTGTCATGCGGAAATCTGTATGCCATCATCATCAGAAATCGTTATGGGTAGATTTATAACTAAAGGTGATGGCTATCGCTCATTCGGATTATAGCATTGTCTAGTACCCATAGTACAAGCTCTGCTTAGTTTGGGCTAGATGGTGTTGTGTGTATGTGGTAGAATATATTATTATTATTATAGCTTATGACTTAATATTGAGACTACAATAAAACTGGAAGTATTGCGATCTGGATAACATAATCATAATAAAATCAGATTTGATAATCATTTTCCTGCATCGGTTCCGGGCCGTCTTCCAGTGGGTTCCACTTATTGTAGGTTGGCAGATTTCACACATCCTCTAGCAGAATTTAAAGTAAGGATAATGGATCTGCCAGAGTTAAAAGTTTCCTTAAAATGTATTTTTGTAAAGATGACTAGCAGTTTGGGTGCCACTTTTCCAATATTCTGCCTTTCTAGTTGAGCTAGAATTCTTGTGTTATATGGTTTAAACACGATAGTGCAATGGTTGGAATTTGAACTAAAGACCTCTCGATCGCACCTTCAATACCTTACCTATGGCGCTCCAGTCAAATAGTATAGGGAACTCTCAAAAGTTTCCTTAAGATGTTTGGCTTCGACGTTAAATTGATAAATAGTTAACTTATCGACAACACTTACTTCCAAACAAGAATAGCACCGATGAGTATGCCAACGACGAGTACGATGGAGCACAGTGCGATCACTGCAGACGTCTGTAGTGATGGACCAGTGTGGTTGTATGCGTCTATCTTCTGCAACAAGAGAATATATACATTAAAAACATACAAAGACTTTTGGACAGCCTCAAAGAGTTAGGCAAAAGTGTCACTACATTTTGCTAGGACTAGCTATCCCTTGGCAACGGTATTTTTTGTGGTTGGTACCCTATGTCTTTAATTGTATCTCTACCAAAGTATATACGGTCGAGTAAATAAGGCGTGAAAGCGTAACAAACAAATACACTCAAAATGCGAGTTTATAAAATAAGTACTTATAAATTATATATAAAATATAGTAAGAATGGCACATTCAACTACAAAAACACTTGTTCGATTAAGGATTCCTACTCGAATACGAATGCTCGAACGTGAATATACACGCAAACAGCGAACGATTTATCGACGGTAACATGTATATCGGTAATATAAATGCCCTTTCTTCGAGATACAATATTATAGTAAATAGAAATACAGAGGCAGAACCTCAACCAAAAGATAGATTCATGAAATATCAATCAAACAGAGTGTATCAATAATGGTAATAAGCGGAGTCCGCCAACGATCTTGGAAAATTTCCAGGAGACGTAAAGCGAGGCAGTTAATTTGTTTTATAAGCAAAAAAATGTCTGTTTGCCAAATGTATTGGCTTTGTAAGTTGTCAGAGTATTGCGGATCATTTGGTAAATTTACAAGATTGAATAGTTTTAGGTAGCCATAATAATTATGATTGCAGGAATTGGGGACGTAACTAAAATGTCTGATTATTTGCCAAAATAATTAAAACACTTTTAAATCGTATTATTAATATTTAGGCAACATTATACACAAAAGGCAAAATAAAACATAGGCCTTTTTGTTCAAATTGTACGTATTGCATTAGAATCATAAACACAATAAAAATTACAATCCAAATTAAAAACAGTTTCGGTGGAAATTTGTTGTACCTTGAACCTTCGCACCTATTTTAATTTTTTATTACGTCAGAAATTAACAAGGGTAGGTACAATGAGGCCAAAAAAAATCTAAAGAAACAAAATGTAATGTAGATCACGATTTATATTGAGAAAATGTCTCAAAACATGCATAAAAAGTAAAGTCACGATGCTCCGGTAGACGGCGCTACTTATCTTTTTTACTACCATAGCAGTATCTTGACTGACATGATGGAATTTTCTTTAAACAACCAAAATGGTAATCAGTTACCGTAGCCTATGGACACTTAAAAAACACACACAAAGGATTTGCTGTACTGCCATACTAAGCAAAGCGATTACTAGTCCCCTACTGACAACACGATAACTTCTTATGAAGCCTAAAAGTTCACTGCAAAAGATTATTTGGATGCGACACTCTTTAGGATAGAACTATATATTCTTTATCCGCGCTGCACCAGGTTGAGCGAAATGTAATATTAAGTGAAGCTCGCTCTATGCTATAATATTCTTATGAGCTCTACCTCACTTCAACATACAAATATTCAACCATTACTCATAAACCCTATATCTTGACATCCAACACGTGAAAGCGCCAAATCCATAGATCATCATTGATCCTTTCTTGAATTTTCGCAATTTCACATCCGCAGTATCACATCAAAACAATTATATAAATTTAAAATAAATAGTTAGTACTGAGTAATTCTCAAAGTTTTAAATAACTAAACAAAATAGAGGCATGCCATTTAGTTACTATGTAGCAAGCTTACTACATAGTGTATTTCAATTCTACTCATGAGAACACTACCTAGAATTAACACAAAACAGAATAATTAAATTTCTAACTAAGTGTAAGAGCACTTCCATAATTCAAAGCTACTGCTATCTATTTTGAAAAGGATACAACTGTAATATTTTATGTCTATCATTTTAATATTCAAATGCATCACAGAAAGCCACAGTGTACAGCATTACTGAAATTAACTTTTCAGCTTATCTTAATATGATTTCATATACGTTATAATATAAAAGCACTTTAGGTTTTAATTTTACATTCTGTGTTATGGCATAATGTAAATTTTATTTCTTTTCTGTAGACGCCATATTGTGGGCGTATAGTGATGTGACACGTAATTAAATGTCGACTAATGTGATATAACGTTTCTTATCGTAGCTATCGTATATATTATAGCTCTAATATATACGATAGCTACGATATAAATCATCGATGTCTGCTGGGATTGTTGTTAACAATACGAAATGTTGTCATTTGTCAATTACTAAGCATTTATGAATTATAATTTTGTTATTTAGTTTTTAAAATTATAATGCATATTACTTGAGCTTCGTTGGTTTCTAATTCTCTATTTTATATTTGTAATAGGTGTCAGGTTTTTATTAATTAATTATTTTAAGATTACCTTAATAAAATAAACAATTAATTACTAACTATTTAATGGTTTAATATTTTACTTCGCAGGCTATAATTTAAAAGGAGACACGCCTATTCAGGTAGGCGCGTTCGAAATAATAACTTCCAACATATGGTACAATTTTAATTCAAATAATTACCAAGTATTTCTGTTAGGGTCGCAAGGTGTTTAGGGGTAAAAACGGTAGGCGTGCTTATATATTAATTTCTCGGCGAAATGGCGTCACGCAACTGATATATGGTTCAAAAGGGTCGTTTAAAATAATATTTCTTATTTATACATTGTACCAGATGGTTTGTTAGCTCTGATGGTATGTTAGAAATAAAATTTCATATGTTGCGCGAGAAATGGTAATACTAATGCGTTACGTTTTAAATGCATTCATATATTAATTGTAAACATAATTACGTATGTAAAGTGGACATCAGGAAAACAGGAACGAAAAGAGGGAGTTAGGTATGATCCATAATGTTAAAGGAATATATATTAGGTATTATGCCTTTTCTTACTTTTTTAGTAATTCCCAGTTACTTGAGAGACAGAAAAAGAGTAAAAGAGTTTAAAAGTATTCATGACATGGTACGATACCAAAAACAATACCAATTTTCCAAAAAATATTGTCAGGTAATCTAATTGTGAAACATTGCTAATAGCAAGTCGAGCATAATATATCTTGCACTGAAAGATTGTTTAGCGCTGAAAAGCTAACTCAAAACAACGCATTTATATTTCACTTCTCAAAGAAAAAGGTGAAAAGGCTCACGTATTTCTATTAACTTGCTTTTACTTCACGTAATGTTATTTTTTGTGAGAAACTACTGAGTTGATTTATTTTTCGATACAATACTTGCGGGCTGACTGCGTTGGACGTTACTAGAATTGCCTATTATGTTTTACGAGCGAAGGATTGGCTGTTAAAAATGTTTCGGTTCATAAAATTGTCGTGAAATAGTGTTTGTAATTTTGTTATTTGTCTGTTATTTAATTGTTACTGTAAGACGATTAACTAGTGTTGACAGAAACATATTATATTTTCAGTTATTTATTTTCTTTTATTTTTATATCGATAGAAACCGCCATCTATGGCAACATAGTCGATAAATTATAATCGTAAAATTTATTAGAGATGTTTATTTGATATAAAAATTTATCCATAGCGTCTTTAAAATACCACGTAAAGTGAGCATGTATTTATTCAATTTAGCTAATAATAAAATATGCTGAAATTTTTTTATTGGCAGGTATTAATAATACATGAATTAAATCGATAAAATTTTACTATATGAACAATATATATCTATATCATATTTTAAGCTTTTAGTCTGCTCTATTAGTAATTCGATTATTAACAAGCACATCACTAAACTCAAATTATTTATTCACATAATTGTCCGCTAAATAGACCTGTGCTAAGCTCAGCTGACATAAAAGCTGTTACACATTTTAATATTAGAGCTAACTCACACTTAGCGTTATGAAGTTATGTACCGGTTCATTAATTATGGCATAGTGCTGTAATAGCGAGAGCGTCAACTATTAACTCAAGGTAATAGACTAATCGGAATGCTATGATAGCGAGACAGAAAACTAGCTAATGATAATTATCATTCTAATATTAGGAAGATTCGAATGACAATTAATTATATGTCGGGGTAGGATTAATATCATTCGAAATTCAAAAATAATTTATATTTTAATTTTTCTATACTTTTAATACTTTTATACGCAGCCACACACTTAGATATACAAAGGTTTATTTTTTATTTTATTCTGATCTTATTAACTTAACGTGTACTGCTTCGCCATAATTACAGCCAACTAAAAAATTATTAAAAAGAAACTTAATTATTGATTATTATAATTTTTATTCTCTCTCTATTTAGGTATAATGCACTGAGAATTCGTCACCGAAATGCATGCATTCATTTTAAACGCATTACGCTGACAGTTTATATAATACTCATTGTCAACTTAACTATTGATTATACTGCGCACCCGTGCTGTGGTTCTAATAGAGATAAATGTAATTATAATATTAGTGTCGAGTGATCATCATCAGTCGAGCAAGTTTCCTGACGATGTTTTACTCACATACTAACTAATATTATAAATCCGAAAGTGGGTTTGTTATGCTTTTGCTCCTTAACTACTAGACGGAACATCATGAAATTTCGCCTACACGTTATCAGGGGCACAGAAAAAGGCATAGGATGTAAGGCCTTTTATTTAGAAAAAAGTACTGGTCCCGAGAGATATAATAATTTATTGATAAAATCTTGATTTCATACTGCGAGCGAAGCTGCGGTTGTATCTTGAGATTTCTGAAAGTTAGAGGCGTGTGTCGTAGAATCGCACACGAGACGTCTGTGTGCCAGCCAAACGGTCTCTTACTAGACTATCACTGCTATATGATATGCCTTATCAGAAACTGAAATGATTATTTATAATATGAACAGAAAATGATTACCACCGCGATTCCCCAGTGGTCGAAACAAGTAATAAATACATTCTAGGATATTAAAACAAGCCAGAACAATACCGTTCATTCCACATAAAACTAATCTGGCAACAAATACTGTGGTACAAACTGTCGGCCAGTTAACCAAGAGCTCAATATTCATACCATAATAATAATATTTGAAAGCGGTTTTAAATTTATTGAGGGGTTGAAGGGGTCAAGTTTAAATGGTGGCTGTATCAGTGAGATCTATGAGGGTAGAATGTTTTTATATAAGTGCTAACATATCGAGATTAATACACGCTGGGCGGTTTTATTGTATTGTAATGAAACATGCAATTATAAAATGTAGGGAATTTAAATTACATTCAAATTTTACTGCTTGCATGTTATTTAGGTAATTTAAATTAAATTTAATGGTACAATTAATTGATTACACGTACACTATAAATTAACTGATTACATGTAAACAATTAATTGATTACACATATATTATAGAATTAATAAACGTTTCTATTTTTTTGTTGTTAACCTATTAAAGTGGCAAACAAGCATACGGTCCACCTGATGGTAAGTGGTCACCGTAGCCTATGGACGCCTGCAGCACCAGAGGCATCACTTGCGCGTTGCCAACCTTGTAAAAACCTTTTAACGCCCTATATGAAGAACCGCATATAGTATAGTATATAACTACTGCCGAATGCTTTGAAGCTGCAAATTGATTAAACACATAAAATAAATTAATTAGTATAGTTGTCGTCAGTGTCGAGTGTACCTATTGGGTAACAATTCTATAAATGCCTTAAAACAAAACATACACATACAGACACAATGGGCACATTTATTTTAGAAAACCTTGTAACATTTTAGCTGATCCGGAAATCGTAATCGGGCAATGACACATAAACGCAAATTTATGACCGTGTGAACAACAAGTCTTCCTTAATTCAAAATACCAAATATAAAATATTTAATCTCACTCCTTAAACTACGCTAAGACAAAAGTCAAGAGTTGGTTTCAGCATCCGAGAAATAAAAAATAAGACAATTTCGTTTTAAAAGATGCACTTCACTTAATTAAATCAGAAGCTAAGCGGGGCTCTGCGAGTCTTGGAGATGCTTTGACAAGTCTACGTCTACGAAACACTCGTTATCCATAATTAGCAAGCTCTAAAGAAACTGAAAATATTATATAAAAGACGAGAGAGAGATGTTCAATTTTATATTAAACAAAATTTGTGCGGAAAGGTTTGTTTTTCATTTACTTATAATAAAAGTGACGCGGGATATTTTCTAAAATAGGTTTTTTGGTACAACAGTAGTAGTATTTTGAACGATTTGCTTCTTTTTTTCTTGTTTTCTTCTAATATTTTATGGACAAGGAAGTAATCCTGAATGGAAGTAACAATTTCCAGAACAAGCAAAACAAGAAGTCATACTAGCATGGAATTAATATCCCTTTAGGTCCCGTAGCATAACCGCATCATAATTTCATAAGTACATGAGGTTCTAGGTGTGATGTCCAGGCTGGTCAAAATCTTGTTGAGTTTTGCAAATTCTCAGTTACAGTACAACGTCCAAAATTATGTTCCCCAGGCGGCTAAAGTCGATGAAGGTCAATTAAATTAAGGACAGATTGTGAGAGAAAAATATGAAAGAAAAATAATTTTAAAATGGCGACTAATGTGGACATTTAATGTTGGATGTAAAAAACGATTAAGTAGATCATGTTAAGAGCGTTTCCTTACCATGATCCATCCTGATGCTTTTTTAGGTGACAATAAAATCTCTTCATATTGCATTAAGACTTAAAAATATAACTAGCGATTTTATTAAAGAATACTCCGGCACTAGCAATAAATCCTGTGTCGCGGGAACTATACAAACATTTAAACAACAGACACAAAGAAAACCCAGACTCGGAACAACCATTTGTGGATCACACAAACTTTTGTACCGTGTGGGATTCGAACCCACAACACTCGGCGCACTGGCAGTGGCGAGGGAACCACTTAAACCACTTCCCCATCCGTGCTTACGTGTAGATATAATGTACCTTAATCTGCCCTTTTAGATATACACGGCCGTAACGGTGCGTTTCCACTGACGCGGAGCTGGATGGAGTGAAGTGGACAAGAGCAGTGAAAAGTAGCAAGTGTTTCCAATGAAGCGGAGCGGCGTAAACCGTAGCAGGGCGGAGCAAAGCGGAGCGAGCG
The DNA here is from genome assembly GCA_963675205.1 of Catocala nupta. Lineage (NCBI taxonomy): Eukaryota > Metazoa > Arthropoda > Insecta > Lepidoptera > Erebidae > Catocala > Catocala nupta. The sequence continues at coordinate 5,060,563 of OY776087.1, forward strand.
GAGTGGAGCTGAGTAGACCAGAGCTGCAATGATCTTTTATCCAGTGTCTTTCACTATGATTGCTCACACCATATCTTTGGTTTCATTGCTTTTGTATGTTATCAGTCGTGTATCCCATAAATATGGCAATTTTTAACACTTAATTAATATTGTCTTCTGTTTACGTGAATGTTATTCATTGAAATTAAACTACTATATACGGATTTTATCGCGTTGTTTATTAATCACTGTATTACATAATTTTTAAACTGTTACACTACTATTACTATTGAATTTTACTAAAATAAAAGCTAATAAAATCATTTAAACTATTAAAACTATTTATATTTAGGTCTACACTTTCTCCGACGTTTCGGTTGCTTTTAATTAGTTTCTCATCCATTTTGATTCACATACAATGTCGATGTCGTGTGAAGTGTATGACGTTATATCGCTAACTAAACTAAGCTGCATTTTAGCACGAATCTTTTCCTGATAAGTCTACACTAGCTGCCGCGCCATTCCGCTACCCTTCGCTTCGTGCGCTCCGCTATGCACCACAGCCCGCTCGACTGCGTTCTGTCCGGCTCGGAGCCGCATGTTCATTTGTTTTATTTGAAAGGCTGCTCAGCTCTGCTCCGCTCCACTCGCACTGTTTTCACTGATACGGGGTGGAGATATCGAGCACTGTGTTTGGCCAGTTCACGGTCCGCTCCTCTCCGCTCTGCCCAGCTCCGCGTCAGTGGAAACGCACATACACGGCTGAATGCTTTAAAGCTGCAATTCAGACAATGATAAATATTTCATGATCAGAATCACAAACTAACTTTATACAACCATGTTTTGTTTACGTATTATGTAAATGACTGTATTCCCCCCAATATTGTGGAGTAATAGAATGATTTGTGATAATTGGATAGATTTTATCGTTATGTATGTATAATTTATTTTTGATAAACAACCGACGGTGTTGGTCATCTTTTTTCCTTAATTGAATATACGTACTTTACCTGTGTAAACTTTTGTGTTGGGCCAAATGAAAATTGATGATGTGGGATGTGTCCAGTCGAGTTTAAAGGAACTTCTGGAAAATGGATGGGCATGGAAATTTTGTGTGACTTAAATTATTCAATTTTATTTAATGTTTGACAGAGTACAGATTGAAAAATGCTGGTTTTATATTAAGTAACGAATTACTATCTGCTGTAAGGACTATCTATACTATTAATATAAAGTTGAAGTTTGTTTGTTTGTTTGGTTGAACGCTAATCTCAGGAACTACTGGTTCAAATTACAAAAATTCTTTTAGTATTTGATAGCCTGTTTATCGAGGAAGACTATAGACTATATAACATCGCGCTACGACCCACAGGGGATAATTATATAATAATACTAGATATGTCCGCGGTTTCACCCGCGTTTATAGTTACTGCGGTACTCCGTGGGTCATAGCGTGATATTATATTACCCTATAGCCTTCCTCAATAAATAGGCTACCCAACACTAAAATAATTTTTCAATTCGAATCAATAGTTGCTGAGATCAGCGCGTTCAACCAAACAAATAAACTCTTCAGCTTTATAAAATTAGTATAGATACGCCCTATTAACTTCTGTATATCCCCTAAAGAGTGAGCTGAGGTGTTTTATACTCACATTTTCTATCGTTTAAGTTCAACGTTATAGGAAGCGAGAAGGCTGTCTACTGTGGACATTTACAGGTTCCGTGCCACTATTGACAATGTCTTAATAAGACCAAGACCTCACGACCGTCACGGAGTCAACGAAGCAGCGAGAAGGTTATATAGTTTATAGCAACTATATCGATTACTTATTTAACACTAGATTTTGCTCATGGCTTTGCTTGCGGTAATCTAGATTTTGTCAATAAATTGATATCCTTAAGGAATGGTAATTTTTCTTCGATAAAAGGTGTCATTTTCTGTGCTCCTGATAGCGTTTATGCGAAATTTAATGATGATCAGTCAAGTAGTTAACAAACTCACATTCTCATTTATAATGTTAGTTAGGATTATCACCTTAATCAATTTTCTAATAAACTGGTTGTATTTAGAAGTATCATTAAATAATATGGTTTGGCATCCTCTTAATACAAAAATTCATTGCTAAAATGTGCATAAAGTAATATAGAAAAAGCTTAATATGTTTAACATCGTAGAGCTAAGACATGTTGATGATACTAAAGCTTGTACTAATAATTCGCAAACTACAACTTAATATCAGAAAAATCTTGATTCATGCAAGAAAGTCCCAGATCAACCCCATAAATAAAACGCTTACTTAATAACTGGTCATTTTTAAGCCAGCTTTACTACAAATTATAAATGCGAAAGTATGTTAGTCCATTTATAGTTTTATTACTTCTTAAAAGACCAACAAAATATTATGTATCATGTTAACAGTTGAGAAAATGTAGTTTATTATTATAGGATTAATCCTAGGCTTAGCAAAAAATAATCTTCGTTCTTAAATATGAATAATGATACGCTGTGTGTGTTTTTATTTAATTTTTATTCATAATTTATTGATGCTTTCACAACCGGTAGCAAATTTACAACAACCAAAGCATTTAGCTCCAAGTACCAAATCAATATTTGTCGGCTAGATAAATCGTTGACCTGATCCAAACTAAGATGAATTTTCCAAAACGATCGGCTAAGCAAAAGTATAGAGTTTACGTACAATACCGAATGATAATATTGATCAAATCCGAAGTACGAGTCCCGAAGTCAGCAGTCATGGGCATAAAAACTTTACGACCAGGGCTGTCATCCAAATTTATCGGACAAGGATATCTCAGGTATGAAGCCTAAAAGCAATTCCTCGAGTTACGTCAAAGGTTAAGGCCCCCATTTCCTACTTAAGGACGCCGATCTCCAGATTTTAGGGCCACCGAATTTCGGGATTTAAAGAAAAATTGTCATGTCAAGCGCTTCGTCGACTTTTTTGGACATTTGAAAGGAACATGTCCTGGCAGCCCTGTTTAAGGTTGATAACAATCTAAGCGCATGTCCCCAGAATGCATTAAGTCTGAAAAAGGGTCGTCCATTTGTCAAAATGTGGCACTATCAGAACGGGAATCCGTCATCGGTCCCGAGACAATATATCGGGGGCATATCTCACGGAATCTCACAAACAATATCTTGAGAAAAAATTTGGTGAGCCTGACTTGAGGTAAAGTATGGAGCGCGTCCTATCGTACGCTGCTATGGTTTGTAAGATGTAACGATAGTGACTGTGATTTGTACTGGTCATACGACAATTTGTTATAGACTAACATTATTCACGTGTAAAGATTCTATTGATTATTGTTTATTTCGATGACGTACTTATTTTTAATATTTGAGGTAGTATTCCCAAAATTAAATGGTACAAATCATGAAGAATAAGCCAGAATCACTTCAAAGTTACAGTAAATTAATACGGTTCGGATTTTTTTCTGCCGTGAATTTTATTTCCTGCTCATTCATTATAAAGAAAGCAAAAAATACTTGTATATTAAATGTGTACCAGAGACCCAAAGAGACATTTCTTATATAAAACGGGTACCTAAACCGAAATTATATTCAGAAAGCTCGGTCTGTTTATCGAACTGTCTATCTTGCGACGGTAGCCGATTCGTCAATGCCCCTTCTTTAATTAATAAAAGACTCTTTCTTTTGAGAGAAAAAAATGAATGAGAGCCTTAATTAATTTGGGTCGGTCCGAAGTTTCGGTAAATTATGATTATCGGCCGCCCCTCAACGTTTTGCAGTGAAGCGCTTTTTTGTGGCGGATTTAAACTCTGTTGAAGCTGTGATTATTTGTTTAAATTAATAGTGTTTACATAAATGTAAAGGTCTTTTAAGTATGGCTGTGTCATCGTTGACGGCTTTTGCAAGTATGTTAAATATCAGATGAGGCAAATTGCTAAGTTGACAAATGCGCTTCTGCAATAATACATGTACTGTTAAAATATTTTAGGTTCTTTGTCATCATACCGTCAACAGCAAATAAGTCAGAAGAAAGTAGCGTTTACGCTAGATCATCAAATAGATAAATGAACATAGGCAACGCCCAACGTTAAGCGGTATAAGTCTATGAGCGATTTCAATATCAAGGATTTTAGAAAAGTTGTTGTTCTACCAGTTATAGATCACAACGGACTCTTGAAGACAGAAATTTTTCTTTGCTCTTTAAAGAAAAGGTGTGGAAGTTCTACTCACTGCAGAGACATAAAACAAAGTTACTTCATTATAATACAAATATTAGTAATGCGAATATGAGTTTGTTTGTTCGTTACGCTTACAAGCCCTAAGTACTTGACCGATCATGATAAAATTTCACATACACATAGTCAAAGATACAGAAAAGGACAGGGCACCTTTTATCTAGAAAAAGTATTGTTACTAAACTAACCTACATTTATGCAAGAGAAGCCGTGAGCAAAAACTTAGTAAACTCTTTTGTACGACGGAGATACTTTCTTCCTTAGTTTAACTAAGAATTCCTCTGCGGCCTACCTTCCTAACTTATATTTTGAGTGAATTACGACACGAAATAAAATCCAACGAAAATTTTTAAACATAAGTATTTAAACAGTAACTTGTCTGGATTTACATACCGCCCTAAAAACCAGCCTTGAGGTAACGTCTGGTATAATATGCGCATATTTAACAAACTGCCGTCTCATCTTGGACAATTAGTAACAAACTTCATTGTTTAAGACAGACAACGTTCTGTGGTTTAAATAGTTTGAATTTATTATAGGTTGGTTGAAGGCTGTTTTATTATTTAAAAAGTATTTTAAGCCAATGTGGGCTTTTCTTTGTTAATGTATGTAGAGTAATTCGGATAGCTGTATACTGTTTTCTTCTTAAAATTTAATCTTCTAAGAATGGAATGTCTATTTGATTTTCAACTGTTGAGCAACGATTATACAATGATGTGTGTTGGGTACAAAGATATCGAATGTATTTCAGATATTACTGTTGTTATACTGAGGGTGGAATAATAAATTAGGTAAGTGATATTGTGAAAATAGTTCCATCGTAACAGTTCTCTTTGTTAATGACTAACATGCTAGATACTGCAGAATGGCAACAATGTTTCAATCAATCAATCAGCCCACCGCTGTCCACTGCTGGACATAGGCCTCTCTCATTTTACGCCACAACATCCGGTCTTCCGCCTTCCGCATCCAGTCTGACCCAGCTACCTTTTTCAGGTCATCGGTCCACCTGGCCGGGGGGCGTCCTTCCTTACGTTTACCAAGTCGCGGTCTCCACTCTAGGACTCGCTTGCTCCAACGACCATCGGTCTTTCTACACATATGGCCAGCCCATTGCCACTTCAGCTTGCTTATTCTGCAAGCTGTGTCGGTAACCTTGGTTCTTTGACGGATAACCTCATTTCTAAGTTTATCCCTCAAAGTAACTCCTAACAATGTTTAGGTAATTTGATATAATCCTAACTAATATTATAAATGTGAATGTGAGTTTGCTTGTTTGTTATGCTAGCACGCCTTAACTACTCGACCAATCATCATCAAATTTCGCATACACTTTATTTGGGGGGACGGAAAAAAATATAGGGTATATTTCATCCAAACAAAAAAAATTGTTACTAACTTAAACAAAACCTCCATTAATGCAAGCATATAGTGCTATAATTAGATAAGCAATGCAATCTATTTCGTAATAGGTAATTTAGAATTTTTAAACAGAGACGCATGCAAACATAGACGCACGACATTATTTAGTATATGTCAGTATTTACAGAACTATTTTTAGAACGAATTATTACAAAATGAAACTATAGCAAAGTCTAATTGAAGTTAAACGACTTCAGTGTCATTTGCTTGATGGACATGCAATAAGACTATTACGGTGTATGGGAAAACTATCCCTTAATTTAGTGATGGCATGTTTAAATACATATCGTTCTATTTAAATTAATATGGCTTCTAGCTACGCTCGATCTGTGTAATGTGCGGGCCCAAGCATTGCTTGCTCTTTGTTTACGTAAGATTTTTTGCAAGTACCCTGCATGTTTGATATCTTGGCACTAAAAATATCTTAAAAGTGTATGCTTTCGATTGAATGTATTGAGTGAAGTGATTTGATATCTAAGTGTACGCCTAGGATACGATTATAATTTGTTTGTATGTGTCTAAACTTTCTTATGTAAGTGAATTATTCTTATAAGAAATTAAGATATCTCAAACCTTTTTTAAGAGGACACGTAAACATGATTTGACTAAATATGGTTTATTTAGCTGGAAACTGAAAATGAACTTCATAACTATTTTATAAGATTATATTAGTAAGAATATTGTTTATTGCATTTAGTAACTCAGTGGTGAAGTGGAAGTGAATGCGATTGCTGTGTATAAGGTTCGATTCTCAGGTCGGGATAGAGTTATTGCCTTATTGCCTTGACGTAATAGAATTCTGAATAGCAGTACGATGTCTGCAATTGTGCCTGGTAGACAATTGGCTTGTTCCCTATTATAGGGCATGGCGTAATATTCTACTTATTTCTTTGGACAAAAGTTGGTACAAAATATAAAACTAAGCATTGTAGACAAACATTGACCAAGATACTATAGTATGATGACCTAGTTAAACGTTATCTGATCATTAGATACGTTTAGGAGAAAGGTTACGCTAAGAATACCCTGAATCCTCGAACGTACTTGAGTAATGTAATAAGAGTGAATAAAGCAAGATAGATAAGGCAGGACCATAGCAAGTAGAAATGCGTAGTTTGTGTTCCACTCTGGGAAACAGGCATGAGTCACAGCACACTTATTTCTAAATTACGTAATTTTCAGCAAAATTTCTGTACATCGTTTGCAAGGTGCGTAATTACTAATTAATATTGCTTATGTCCTCTCAATAATTATTATCTATCTGTCTTGACTTATAAGGTGTTCTTCATTGGCTGTCTGTTTTTGTACATGTGAATGAAGTTAATTCGTTATAATCATGTCAAATATTAAAGCTTAAACCCATGTTTGGTGTATAGGAACAAGATTAAATATCTTGTTCCTTCAACATAAATAGTAGATCGTCCGAATAGTGTGATCATGCCTGGTGGAGTGCGGCCCAACGATTCATTTTATGATGTTACGTCACGTCAAACGCCAGACATAACTAAACAGTATTTTTCAATAAATTTATCGTAGTTTATTTAATGTTTCAATTGCTTATCAGTATCTATATATTCTTTAGTAGTCTAGGTATATATGGATAAATATTGAGTACATAATTTGAACAGATACTAAAGATACATCAGAAAATTTGAAGCTTAATATAATAAGTATAAAAGAAATAAAAAATATTGAACAATAACGTTTGCCGCTCAGAAAAGCCTTTAAGAGAAAACGCAGGCGTTTAGTCCTTACAAACGAATTCCCCTATTTTCTCATGGAATAATGATAATACAGCAACACAAACCACTACCGTTTTGAAATTTCTCTTTATTTGCATAATTTCTTATTTAAACTCTTATAAAATAAAAATAAAACAACAACAACAGATATTGCCAAAATCCCACACATATTGTTTATAAAAACTTTTTAACGAGGAATTAGGGAAATACAAGATGATGATTTCAACGCCACAATTAGTCTGAGCAGTAGTTATTTCTCTTACATATTACATTTCATTCGGTTTCAGTTTCCTATTAAAACTTATCTTTTATCAACAAAGTAATTTCTGTTTTTCCTGTATCAGTTCATTAACCTTTCATATCTGCCTACTTAACTGTATGTAAAATGACTCATTTCATATCATTCTGCGTAAACACAGCACACTATATTATACAAGTTAACTGAGTAAGCACTTATATCTGAGCAAATAGTTAAATTGCTGCCGTTATCCAAGCCCGTCAATATGTGTTCTGCACCTATGTGTATATTTGCAATTAATCCTATTATTTGCCAATTATATTAAACATAAATAATTACGCGCTGTTTCCGTGCTGTGATATTACTATGAATCAACATGAGTACTCGTAATTTTAACTTCATGCGGAGTTGCCTTCAGTAGCAATGTTAATACAAGCGCTGCAGTCAGGGTTATTAATTCATGTTGTGCCGTATCTTTACTAATATTATAAGGAGAAAAGATCAGATTAAAGATTGTTTGTAAAGATTTATCTCAAAAATGACCAACGGATTTTAAAACATATTTTTCCATTAGGAAGGTATATTATCAGATAGCATTGTTACTAGCATATCTAACCTACTTGTACTCGAGCTAAGCCGCGGACAAAGAGCTAGTTATGTCAATAAAGATCATCATTATTACGCAAAAGACACAGAAGCACTATATGAGAAACCGGAATAAATTACAGCTTATTAGACCGCGTAAGCTAAATTACGGTAAGAAATGCATGTGTACTTTTTGAGGGAGCACAATTATACAATAAATTATCGAATGTAGTTAGAGATTGTACGAATATTCATGTATTTAAAAGTAAGTTAAAGTCGCATATACTTTGATTCAAACCTAAGCTGCTATTACACCTCCACAAACTTAAATTGTAATAACACCTACACACGCGCACGCGCGCCACACACACTCACGCACTCACTCGATATATATGTACATACTACACACAGAACATTGTACTACGGAATGTTATTGATAGATTGTTACAATATGAATGAACTACTTGTATTGCCTGCTATATATTTACAAAGATGCCTACAATATGTTTATAATATACATTTAGTTATAATACATGTTAGAGTATATAATAGTTTGTAAGAGAATATATAAATCTATTTCAAGTGAACTGTAGTTCTTTTGCAAAATAAATATCTTTAAACCTATTATAACTTTACTGACTGTCATGGTGTTGAATTCAAAGACTGTTTTGATGAACTCATTCCTCTTACAATCAGTGGTTGTGAGATCCTATGTTAACTAGGACTTCGCCTTAGAACCAGCCCAAGCAGGTTGAATGGTAATTAAAAATCAGCATCGCTTTTAAATTAGTTTTTACGACATTATTTATAAAAATATTGATAACTAATATTTAGCTACTTCTCAACTGAATAGCTCTCAAGTCCTGATTGAATGATTAAACATTGATCGACGGTCCAATATTCAACTGACTCTGAACGACGAGTATCGTTTATAAGTTAGATTTTCTAATTACTCGCTAGTTTATACCTAGCTACCTATTAAATATCTGAGAATGAATTACTTTATTGTAGAAATCTCAGCTTGGCTAAAATGACGCAGGTCATCAGTATGTTATATCTGTTTCACAAAAAGATTACAGATATACTTTTTTAAATAAGTAACCAATTTGCAACACACCCTTAGCAAAGAATACGCCGAAGCGCTACTAAATACTTTCCGATAATCCATAGACACGACCACCCAGCACTTCTTTGAAAGGTGACGAATCTTTAAGAATGTCGTTCACACACTCGTCTTATATTTTCCTTGTAAAAATAGGTGTCGATGTTTCAATAAAGCTAGTCTATCATCTAAAGTTGCAGCCGATCAAACTTGATCCTTATATTTACCTGATATAAAGTCTGGATTTAAATTCAAGTGCAATTTTGCCGTAGTTTGCAAAACTTCACGAACATATCGTGATACGGAATTTTAGCTCATATATCAAAAGAAATACGGTTGAGTATGCTGTGTATATAAAATAGAGAGCTTCCGTACGCTGTCAGAACTGAATTAGGTATAATTATCAAGCGGTTGACGTCTTAATCATTTTGTAGGACGAACTAACCGCAGGATTAAAGCTCTATACATTTTCGCCTGGTATAAATAAATTAGCATCGGAAATTTTTTTTGTTCAATAAAAATGTTTCTGGGTGTCCGTATTAATGAGAACTTAATTTATAACGTGGTTTTATTCTGAGTAGGTAGGAATTAATGCAGATACGAAACGCGATTTTGTTTTATTGGCAGTATAACATTGATCAGGACACCCAAAGTGTTTTTAAAAGGCGACTCTTTTAAGGGTCAGTAATTATGTTGATATTTATGTCTGAATCGGCGATAACCTAGTGGTAGACCACTGGACTACAGAGGTCTCGACTTTGAGCCCAACCTCTAACTTTTCGACATAATAAAGTTCGTTTTAAAAGTGTAGAAAAACATCGTGAGGAAACATGCTTGTCTGGGTCTCCATGGAGTTGTTGAAGATATGTGAAGTCTCCAAAGCTGTATCTACTAGATCGGCGTAGTGGACTATGACTTAACTGCAGCGATGATGTTGTGGGTCACCTCGCCAATGGGTGTCCTTTGTGTACACCCAGAACTAACCCAGAACACTCGTTTTTTTAATGTTTGTACAGTCTTCCGCGACACATACATTATTCCTAGTGTGGGAGTATTCTTTAAAAATAAATTACTATGGCGTAACTCTTCTTACAGTGAGAAAAGGTCCATGCCTAGCAGTGTAACAGTTTATATTTGGTTTCTCCCTAGCCTTTATTATTCCCAAGTCACTTCGGGTCGGCTTTTCTAGTCTAACCGGATTTGACCTACTACCTGACCTCCGCGACCCCAAGGCTAACGATACCCTAAGGATAGACCAGTGTTTATTATAGGGCACTGACTTCCCAATATCTGCCATAGATGTTCATGGCAGCCGGGACCGACGGCTTAACGTGCTCTCCGAGGCACGGAGCAGGCGATAATTGTCAATCAATACACACATAATTTCGAAAAGTCATATAACTTCCGAAAGTCAGAGGTGCGTGACGTGGGTTCGAACCCGAGACCCTCTGCATTGCTTTCTGTTAATCTCCACACTGAGCTATCGCTGCTATTATAGTTTATACAGGGTGCCCGGTAATTAAAAAACCTGGAAATGTCTTATAGTGGAACTGATGGCCGTTCAGAAGAAATATGAAAAAAAAATCTATCCTAACTACTACCTGAGATATGTGTTTTTTTTTTAATTACCATGTATAACTTTCTTGTATACTACGACCATAAATGAATGAAATCCATCGGTTTTTTGTTGTTTTATTATTAAACACTAATTATGCTAATAGATAGACAGTCAAAGTATGCTATGCTTATATAGCTTGCCCTTTTTAATATATATTTTTAATTTTTTTTAATTGTTTTCATTTTTCTAAACGGCCTTCAGTTCTACTATAAGACATTTCAAGGTTATCCATTAATTACCGGACACCCTGTATACAGGACCGATATTATTATATTCATTCTCAGTAGGTATAAATTGAAGCAGATATAAAATGCGGTAGGCTGGTAGGTTTTTTTTTGTTGACGGACACCCAAAGTGTTTTGAGAAAGGTATCGCTTCGTACGGGTCTGTAATTACCTTGATATTTATGTCTTAATCTTGTAGTATAAGTTTAATTTTGCGGTAGGTCTGGGTAAATAAAGTCATTATTGGACTGGCGACTTAATGATGTATAATATGTTAATACTGTGAACTTAATAATAATATTCTACCACATACACACAACACCATCTAGCCCAAACTAAGCAGAGCTTGTGCTATGGGTACTAGGCAATGGATAAACATACATTTTTTTTTGTAAGTACTTACATATTATACATAGAAACGCTAAGACTAAGACAAACATTAATGTTCATGCACACAAATATTTGACTTGTGCGGGAGTCGAACCCGCGACCTCAGGCGTGGCAGTCGGTTACACTAACCACTACACCATCAAGGCCGACAATGTTAATGTTTGGTTAATGATTGCGTCGATGGGCCAGTGGCGTGTTTGGGCTTATGTTGAAGTGTCATTGTGATGTTTCAGATTCGATTGACGGGTCAAAGTGGTTTTAATAATCATTTTTCTGACAGGTAGGTAATTCTGCTTAATGATGCGCTCGTTTTTGTAGGCTGTCGTGATATTCTGCATTTGATTCCCGGTTTAGTCAATGTGTTTTTAGGTTATCCTGGCAGAAAATTCTTAGTAGAAATACAGCGACTATAAATGAGCTGGTAGATGAGAGTACAGTTGTTTTTCTTTACTTCTTTTGTACAATAGTATTAATTTCTATACTAAGAATAACAGTCAGACTTCACAGAATATCGACGTGAAATAGCAGTATTCATACTGATGTGTTTCGTTCGGCGAGTGAGAGTGCCGGCGGCCCAATCACCCTCTTTCCCCCTTGCCGCTCCTTCTCCTTCCCACTTCCTTTCCTAAAGGGTCGGCAACGTGCAAGTGATGCCTCTGGTGTTGCAGGCGTCTATAGGCTTCGGTGACCACTTACCATTAGGTGGGCCGTATGATTGTTTACCTCTTAAGACGTACAAAAAAAAAATAAGAACACGTATTTGAGGATCATACGAAATTGATCCTTTGCGAAGATCGACAAGGGGCGAGGTGTCCAAACAGTATGCTTGAAAAATTTTCAAACAATTATTTCAATGCGATTATGCTTAAAACCTAAACTATTTCACTTATCTCTTTGTTCCTTTCCCACGCACTTTAACTCTAACTTCTCTCTCACTCTTCACCGTATATTTATACTCAAGTATTAAATATACCTATAACATAAAATATTTACGAGAGCTTTTATGATCAATAATTGTAAAGCTGTTGACGCCTCAATCATATTAAAACCTCAGAGTAGGTTCAACCGCAGGAATCCAGTGCGGTATATCTGTTTGAAAGCAGAGGCTTCGTTGAAGGAAATGTTACGAATGTGAGTCATTCTTGCATAGGTAGGTAACTTTGCAATGGTGACGAAGGGTTCATAAATCATCGGTATTTCTGCATAGTGATAAGGGAAGACCACCCTAAACGAACTTAAAGGATATGGCAGTGACTCACGCTTAGCTTCGTAAGTCTAGAAGTATGTTCGTGGGGATGAAAAGGCTTAGTCAAAAGTGAAGTGTGTAAGCGAGAAAGTATGAGTGAGACGGAGAATAAGTCTTAGAAGGAATATGAAGAAAGCAGTGAAAAGACGAATACGACCCCATTGAAAATAAAACCTAATTGAAATCGATTAGTTTGATTACCCAAATCAAACTAATCGATGAATTTTTATATTGGAGGTTTAGTTTTATATGTAACTATGCATAAAATATTTTAATATCTCCCTGTTATCTACAAGGGCTAGATCGAAAAATTTTATTCCCGGTTGTCCCCTTAAGGAAACAGTGGGAGACAGACGGGAAATATAGCTCGATCTTTCCCCTTGTAAATAACGGAGTCAGTTCAAATCTCTTTTCTGCTTATAACCTAAAAAGACCGAACAGTGGGATATCTATAATTGTTTGTCCAGTCCAGAATTGAGGTACCAAGTTCAAATCCCACGTTGAGTATAATGTCATTAAATTCTTGATAGTAGCTTTGACTCTGAAAATGTGTCCAGTAGAAGAGAATAGACTCGATTCTACTTTAATCTTTATCGTTGTTCATAACGTCATAAAATGACTTAATAATTAGGTGTAGTTACCCCGTCCCCTGAACCCTATCGGACATGTCAAAGTAGAGAGGTAGATCATTAGCTGTAAGTTATTCACAATTATGTGACTGAAG